>PVKS010053462.1:0-10398 GCA_004027875.1 Aplodontia rufa
AGGAGGAGGAGGAGGAGGAGAAGAAGAAGAAGAAGAAGAAGAAGAAGAAGAAGAAGAAGAAGAAGAAGAAGAAGAAGAAGAAGAAGAAGTTTTGCACCTTCCTCCTCTTATCACCAAGTCCCTGAGAGCTGTCTCCAGTCTCATTTGTAAAACTACAATTTAGGATTTGCTATGAGTGGAATCATTCAGGTAACATGTACTTCTCTGCATCTAATCCATGCTGTGGCATGTAGCAGTGGTGTTTATCCCACGTGTATGGCATCCCAGTGGTGCTGTTATGTCACAACTGCAAATTCATCACACTATTTACATGCATTAGGTTAGTTCCAGTTTGGGCTGTGGTGAGTGATGCTGTGAACATTCTGTCCGTCTTGGTGCAGACCACTTTAGTTTAGGAGCAGACCCAGGAGTGAGATTGCTCATCCATGCGCTGGCTGCAGGTAGCTGTAGCAGTTTTGCAAAGCGATTTTCCACAGTGGTTGTACCGGTTTAGTCTCCCATGAGCAGAGCACGACAGTCCAGTTGCTGTGCATTCTTAACCACTGATGTTTTCTTTTAGTATTTTGGTCAGTGTACACAGCTTTAATTTGATTACTAAAGGTTGCACCTTTCCCCCATGTTACTAACCATTTGGGTTTCTTTTGTTAAACCTGGTGAACTACTTTTTTTTCTTTATAGGTTATCTGTCTTTTTGTCATTGATTTATTGAAGTTCTTTATATATTCTGGAGACAATTTCCTTGTTGTTTATACATATCCAGGCAGAAGATGGGATGAAACGTAACAGAGCTTCATGCTTCCAATCTCAAGTCCCCACTCTTTTGCTTTCCCATCTCCCAACTTTGTTGTAGGCACCCGATGTCACTTTGCCCCTTCTCTCTATGATCAGCCCACATCCTGTTTTCCATCCAACTGTTTTCCTTATCTCCTTGTGGCTAGATGCAGGCTCCTGAGCTTCTCAATCAGAGGCAACACAGCCACCAACAGGCACAAGCTCATCCAGTTCTTGTGCTTCAACACAGTGGTCCTAACACAGCCCCAAGCCTCACCCACGACCTTGAACATGAGACGGTTCTGAGGATGAGTACAGAGGTGAGCTCTACCGAGTGTCCACTGTGATCTCTGAGTATGACAACAGCATGGGGGACAAGGTAAAATCAGTGGGAAGGTCTTTTCAGAACCCAGATAGTAAACATTGAGAAAAGACAGATTTGGTATAGAACACTTATTTCCTAAGTGAAAAGCCTACTGACCCAGGTGGAAATCAGGGGAGCACATCCTGTCTCATCACTGCCTATGGTGACTTGCCCTTTGGGTTGCACCAGAATTGTCCCAACTTTAGTTTCTAAAGTACTGCAATATGGGGAATTTCTGTGGGAGCAACTGGTCACTCTGTTGCTACCTGCTAAATACTTGTGTGTCTTTGTAAAATTATTTTCTGTCCCTGGGCTACAAAATGTTCATCTATATATCGCATTGGAAATAGGATAATCTTTTCCTTTCATATCTGACTCTTATTTACTTATTGTCCTAGGATAGTCTCATAAGTTACAGTCAAGAGCAGATGCGAAAATTCCAGGATGGATGTGATGGCAACGGATGGCTATCTTTCTTTCCTAACGGTGCGACCAAGTACCACATGCCACAGTGTGCCAGGCATTGTGCTGGGTGCCATGTTCACATCACCTGGAGTCTTTGGGTCATTCCTGGTATGAGTTTTACTGTTGCCACTGTTTGCATGTGAGGAAAGAGGCTCAGAGAGGGAGCATTACACCCATTATTACATAGTCAAATTAAAACTCGACTCATTCTCTCATCTGCCTAGTCCCAAAGCCCCTGGGTTTAACCATTGTGTTAAACCAACTCACATCTAATTATCTGGTGCTTTCATGTCATTGCTTGTAAAATAATGCTCTCTCACCTGCCCATCTTAGCACCTGTCCCATGACAAGGTGTTTCCATATGGATCATCTCATCTGATAATTACCTGACAGCGTTGTCATGAGATCAAGTAAGGGCCTTGAAAAATTAAAAATTTTCTCTAAACAAAAGGAGTGTGATTAATAATGCCTAGAGAAAGCCAGGCATATCTGTGGGTTTTGAGCAACTCGGAGATGGCAGGTCTGAGCCAGTGCTTCCTCTCTGAAATGAGCTTCCCACGCTTGTCGCATTTGTCTGAAGGGACTTGAAATTCAACTAGAAGGAGCAAAGATCCTGAGAATGAAAGAGAAAGCAAGACTCCTGGTGCCCAAAAACCAATCCTGCAAGAGTTGATTTCCATAAGCCTGGAGATTCCTGGAAATGCAAAGATTAAGACATTTAAACTCTGCTCCCCAGCCTGTTCTCACTTCTCAAATGGTGTGAAAATCTATGTCAGATCCTGTCTGTGTGAGGAGGTTGGACTCTCCAGTTATGAAAAGGCTGGACAGGTTTTGGTCCTATTAGCAAGAAAGAAAACAACAGTAAATCAAGGTAACGAAAGGACTGGAGGGGTTGGGTGGGAAGCCCAGCAGAGGAGATGAACAATGGTCTGGGGTGGGCCCCTGGCTGAGCTCTGGACCCTGAGAAGATTTTCAAGGTAGAGATGAGCAGAGAGACCTCTTCATGTAACCCTGATGAAAACAGTAGACCTTTACCCAGAAAAAAATGTTCAAAGGTACAGTCACCTGCACAGAATGCTACATTAGCTTTGCAGGACCCATCCCCAGGACCTCTAATCATATCAGACTCTCATTTTTTAAGAGAGAGGGACAGTGAGAGAGAGTGAGAGGGAGAGAGAGAGAGGATCAATTTTATTTAGTTTTTCATGTGGTTTTCATTGCTTGGACTCTTCTTTGTGTGTGTGGTACTGGAGTTCGAATCTGGGTCCTCATGAATGCTAGGCAAGCACCGTAACCAATGAGCCACCACTCCAGCCCCCAGACTCTCATTTTTAAGAGAATGAAACTTAAGACCCATAAAGACTACTTATTTGCCTAAGATCGGAAAGCTGGGCTGTAGATCCAGAAGGCTCCCCAGGTTTCCTGCCTCTAGACCAGAACTGTTCCTGGGCCGGAAGCAAGAAGAAACTCCCATCTTCAAGGACTGAGTCTGAGTCTACTGCACTCTGTCTGAATACCCTAAATTTGTCCTCATTCTTGTCATCCATAGTGTAAGGTCCTCTGATGCCCCCAGTGTGCCCGCTTAGGTGTGCATTTTAGGGGTGCTATTTCTCCGTACAGACACACTTAGATTCAGAGGAAGCCGAGTGTCCTCCCTGAAGTGGGTGGAGATTCCCTAAGTCCCTGGATGAAGACTGGGAAGGTAGGAACAAAACCAAAACAAATTCCAGAACTGGTTCTGGTCACGATTTGAAACCCCCTTTTCCAGAAAGCGGAAGCAGCCATCATTTGTCCTAGCTCCAAGCCCCACACCCAAGCACAAGGGAGGGGCAGCTTGCCCTTCACCCTGGGGAAGTCTGAGAGCCCCCAACCCACTTTAGGAGCTCAGGGTGGTGTGGAATTGTGGAATCACTGTGTGGGCAGCCCCCGGGGGCAGATGTGGGGGAATAGCAGGTGGTGTTACCACAAGCCGAGTTCACAGCCACAGCAGGCCCAGAGAGGTGAGTTCCTAGAGGGAATCCCCCAACTTCATCCATGTTTCTGGTGGGGCAAGAGCTTCTAAACAACCTTTCAATGGCTGGTTGTTGTTCTAGAAGACAAAGAGCGCACGTGTAGTCACGTCTCGGGGTGATTGTGAATTTCACTAGTGCTGTGTACCTATCATGATTATTGGAACATTTCAGCGTACGTTCAAGCACCCTTCCCTCCCCAGACTCCTGACTACCTGGCTCTCTGTTTCTTTCTTGTTCACTTCGTTGCTCTTTTTTCTCCTTGCCCCTGTACACGAAGCTGTTCAATTAATTTACTTCCAGAAAGCAGAGCCTACTGTGGAGAACTTTTACTTTCTGAACCAGAAGGCTGCTTCCCTGCCATCTTACAACTGCTCCTTACCAGCACAGTCTAGAGAAGGCATTGGGAAGGAGAGGTCCCCTGCCCCAGGGCTCCCTGGTGGCCCCAGGGTGCTTGTGTGCTTTGCTGGCTCTGTGCAGCACTCACTAGCAAGGAGAGGCCAAGGAAGAGAAGCCAAAGAGAGAGCGGAGGGGAATGGTGTGCCAGAAAGCAGAAGCTTCAAGGGCTGGACTCCAGATTCCCAAGGAAGGAAGCAGCCCCTGGGAAGCCCCCTGTGTCCTAGAGAACCCAAGCTTGTTCCCAGCTGCCTGCTGTTAAAACAGATACCTGGCTGGTTGATTGGTCTTGGGCCAAGATTTATCTGTGAACCTACATGGCCACAAAGAGGCCCCCACATCTCTTGTCTCCAGCCCCAGCACTTCCACCCTCTCCTTTCTGCTCAAAATTTGGCCCAAAGAAAAAAAACAACTAGGAAAGAGGGTAACTTATTCACCTTATTCACTTTGCAGTGATATCTACTGGTCTCTTCCACCCTGAGGGGACACAGTGGCTTACGTGGAGCTGTTGGGGGATGTCCCCCACCCCGCCCGTTCCTCCAACACCTCAGGTTCCATACCACCTCTGTCACTGTCCCCCAAGAGAGCTCTCCTCCAGGCATCCCAGAAGCAGGGCTCCAAGCCCGAGAATGCTCCCCACTCTTCTGCCCAAGTCCAGTGGGTTAACCTCCCCCCGGCCCAACCTTTCTGCTCAGTAACTGGGGATTCTGCCAGCTTCCCGTTTTCTCTATGCCAACTTTTAAAAATTATATTACTAGCTTTTATTCCACAAACCTTTATATGAAACTTAACTACATACTGGATAATATCCTAAGCATTTTATAAGTATTGACTTGTTTAATTATCATGCTCAGCCTCCTTTTACAGATAGGGAAACTGAGGCAGGGAGCATTTACGTGACCAGCCCAAGATCACACAGCCACCATGGCTGAGTGAAGATTCTATAACAGGCCAGCTGCCTCCTGGTCCATGCTCTCAACCACAATGCTACAGTGCTCCTCTCCTGCAGAGACCAGAGTCCTCCCTACCCCAGGAAGCTCTGCTTCCAGTTTCTCCAAACCATTCACACCATCTTTGCTGAAAATATGTTCTGTGTCAAGCTCCAATTCTCTTCCATTCTCCTGCTGATTTTGCTTGGACTTCCTGGTTCTAAAATGAAAAATGTAAACCATCAGCTTGCAACATCCCAGCCTCATCTTCTCACTGCTCTCCCGTTGTTTAATTGTGTACAAAGTCATCTTCCCCCTGTGACCAACTGTCACAGTCCTACTCAGATGTCAAGAGCAAAGGTGGTCACACCTGCTCAGGATTGCTGGCCACACCTAGGCGTAAGCCCACCACGTAAACCCTGCCAGCACACTCTCTGTCCCTGTGAGTCCGTTCTTAATTAACTGTGCTCACATTGTCAGGGCGCCCTGAAGCCCAAACCTCAAGCTCTCCATGCCAAGCCTTCCACCCGTCTCTAGAGCAGCTGCTCAGAGGTAGATGCTGACTGTATCTGACCCTGACCTTCCTCCTTCCTCCTGAACCTTAGGGCTGGGCTAGACCATTTGCATTCAGAGCCTTCTGCTCACTTTGGTGCCAAGACCTTGCATGGAGCCCCTGCTGCCCTACACGCAGCCTGGCTGGGTTTCTACAGTTGAAGCCTAATTGAAAAACACCCCATCTTATAGTTTTCACTAAGAAGAGCAAGGGTCTGCTTCTCTCCCCAAACTTGCATCTTATTTTTACCAGTGCTTTCTCCTTTGGGTCCTTTCAGTTTTCTAGAGCCTATTAAAACAGCCACATCTGCCTTATTTACATAAGATGAGGTTGTGATATATGCAATTCCCTTCCTTTCATGTCTTGGGCAATTTATGCATCCTCTTCTTCCACATGTCACATTCTCTTTGTCCTTCTCCACTGTTCTTTTTCCCCCAGGCTGAGATTTGAGTTTGATGTGGATATGGCCACCCTTCACCTTCTGTTACTCAGGTTTGGTGGGATGGAAAAAAGGGAGTTCCTGCACCTCAGTCTTGGAAACTGGGTACATTAGTGAATGCGTGTGACTTCCAGAGAGGAAAAGCAATGCAAGCCCCAGGCTCCAGATTCCGGGTATCTGGTGCGGGAAGTGGGGAGGGGAGCAACCCTGAGAAGGTTTTAGCTTCAATGCTCTGGCTTTTGCATGCACTCCACCCTGCCTATCTTAGAAATTGTCACCTCCAGACTAATGGATGCTGTTGAATAAGTAAGGGAAGAGCAGGAACAAAAAGGGAGGAAAAAAGGAAGGCAAGAAGGGGTAAAAAAGTAAGCTGTATGAGATGTTGAGAACTCTCCTCCAGTATTTCCTTTGCTGCTAAGGACATCAGCCAAGAAAAAGTGCAGCCTGGGTTACAGAGGCATGTCTGTCTTCAGGTCCTGCACCTGAGCAAGCACCATTGTACTTATTAGCACCTCTCTATGTCCACCGTTGCCAAGTCACTCTTGACACTAATCTGACCTTCCTGAGACTGAATGTCCAGTAGCTCTTTGGACTCTGTCCCTCATTTTCCTGTACACATAGCTGCAGAGAGGGCCACACCCAAACTTCCTGTCCTGTGCTTCCAGGGTGACCCCAAGAAGCCATCTGGCAGAAAACAGACCGGGTCAAGACTGCAGTACATTGAAACACCACACAGGCCCTGGACTCTGCAGTGTCTTCTCCTGAGCAAGGAGAAGCCCATGCAATCCAGATCCCCTCCCTGAAATGCTCAGTGATGCTCAAAGTGCCCTTAATAAGAGGACACTCTCCTGATCGATCCCAGAGCTCGGGGCTGATAGGCGAGCTCTTCGGTACGGCATGGATGCTACCTGGGCATCATGCTAAGTCATCAGAATGAGCTCACATTCTTTCTGGGTTCCTGATAAGAAAAACTGAGCATACAGACATAGTGACCACCGAAGATGTGGGCTCTGGAGCCAGAATGCCTGGCCTTACAGACTCGCTGTACCACATCCCAGCTGTACAAATTTGGGCAAATTGATTAACCTCTTTCTGGGCTCTGGTTCCTGACCTGTAAGATGGAGATAAAAGTAATGCCTCACTCATAGGGTTTGGTGTAAGAATTAAATGGCGTAATCCATGTAAGTACTTAAAACTTTTTGGTACACAGTAGTGTTCCATAAATAGTGCTGTTTTTCATTTAATTTTAATTATTATTGCAAAAAAAGCTATTTGTATCCCAGAATAAGTAGTTTGGAAAAAGTACCTTGAACAGTAGTGAGGACATAATCTACCCATTTCAAAATCATTTCAAAATCTTATACTGAGACACTGTATCTGTTAGTCACTGGGACACTATGAGCCTCCTCAAAACTCAGAGCAACGGACATTTCTGTCTTGGACATCTGGGGATCAGCTCATGTGAAGCAGGTGTTTCTGCAGGTCTGGCTGGGCGTGGCTCTTGCTGTAGTTTAGACTCACATTTGCTCTGCTCGTGGTCATTCTGGGACTCGGGCTGAAACAGGACAGTGGCTTGAGGGACGCTCTTCTAGTGGTGACCATCAGCAAGCAGAAACACTCAAAGCTGACATCATTGCTGACACACTGTCACTTCCACCCATAATTCTCTGGCCAAAGCAAACCATGAGCCTCACCAATGACCGGGCTAGGGAAATTCACAGCACACTTAGTGGGAGTGGGGAGACATCAAAGTCACATGGCCATGGGTGTAGACACATGGATGGGTGAAGGATCAGGACCAGTAATTCAGCCCACCATGGATGGATCCACCTGACTCACCCCCCCGTTCTTCCTCATGGTATTTGTTCTTTATCAACCTCTCGGTTCTCAACCCTCACCAGCTTCCCTAGCAACATATCCACAGAGCTGATATGCAGGTCATCTGGGATGTGACAAATCTATCCTCTGAAATTTGTGTACTTTCAAGGACAAAAGCCACACTGTGGCACTTAATAAAAAAAAAAAATCCAGCCCCCACCTCCAGCTAGAGCGTTCTGGGATTACGCTCTCTAGGGAGCGAGTGCAGATGGCCCCCTCCCGGGGCTGTGGCAGCCTGGGCACGCAGCTCTGTGACTGTGCTCCCCACTCCTCCGACAGCAGGAGGAGGGACCCACTGCCATTCCAGAGCTGGGCTTTCCAACAAGAAGCATTTGACCCCAAGTAAGGGCTCGGCCCCATTTTGAGGACAAAATACAGTTAAGAGCTTTGAAAATACGCAGCTGGAATAAAAATTGTTACCAAAGTGGGTTCTTCAAATTTCAGATAAAAGCAATCGCTGGTGAAAACTTCAGTCAATTGAGTTGTGTTGAATGCAGCTAGATGACTTAATGCAGCTGTGATAGAGTCAGGCTTGGGAGATTGGAAAGGTCAAGGGGACAGTGGGTGTCTGTAAGCAAACAGGACCCCTCTGTGTGTGTTGTCAGAGAGTAGAGAGGGATTCCAGGGCAGAGAATGGTCCCTCTCCCACCTAAGGGTGATACCATGACACAGCCTGCCTGAAAGGGGTGAGCGTGGTAAGCTCTGGGCATGCCCCAGCAGGGATGTCACCTGCCCTGCTCAGGACGGCTGGCCTCCCTCTGAGCCTGCCTGGCCACTTGCCTAGCATCTCCATCATTCTAATGTTCATTCAGGGGCTTCCAGAATAACAGTTTCTTTTTCCTTAAGAAGTTCAGCATCTCTGCAAGTAGACAGGAAAGTCAGCATTTCAACACGAGGTGCAAACTGTTGGGATAAAGCCCAGCTCCCATGCTGAGAGAGACCTGGGAGGAAGTGCATGACCACGCAGAACGGGCTGGCCAGAAATACCAGCATGAATCACTACACCGGGGAAGGGGCTGCTGAGCGGCATGGGAGAGAGCAAGGCACGCAGAAGAGCGAGGGTCTGACGTTTGAGAGCATCCCGTTGCTGGGACAAAGGGTTATAAGCAACGGTGAGAGGTGGCTGGATGGACCAGTAATAACCAGTCCTCATAAACTCAATTTCAACCACTGGAAAAGAGTCACATTGCTCTGCATCCTCAGAGGAAAGCAGGATTCAGGATGCATCTGTGCCATCTCGCCCTCCTTAGTCCCATTTCTCGTTCCTAGGGAAGGACCCACATTTTCAATTGTCTCTTGATTTCCCCATCAGCTGAAAGGTGCCCCATGCTTTCCTAAAGAGAACAGTATTTCTGGGTTATTGTGAGTGACAGTCCAGGGCCAGGACTGTTGTCAACTTCCAGTAGCTGTGTGTCCCTGGCCCTTCTCTGCCCTGTCCCTTGGATTGGAGTAGATTTGGACAAGTCAACTTGTTCCGCTAGACTGAGCTCCTGAACAGTCACCAACACCCGTAATGCCGGGCCCATCGTGAGGGGTCAGATGAGCAGAAGAAGGGAAGAGGTCATAAATGAAGGAACTAATCAGTGCAGGAAAACTTTCTCCAGAAGACAACAGGACAGTCCAGCAGGATGGGAGTTGAAAATGTAAAATTTACCCCAATGTCACTGAGAAACTATGTTCTTGCTGATAACGGGATAAAGATACTCCATTACCGGATGGACCACAAGAGAGGCCATGTGTAGAGACCTCATGAGAAAGAGGCCCTGGCAGGACAAGCTATGAAGAAAATGATAGTTACGTGCTATATATCTGTGGGGCAGTGGAATGTGCACCTGTCGTTGGGGGTTATTTAATGTTGAGTATAAGCCCAGGTGTGCTGCATGCACAAGAATTCCCGTAGTGGATATGATATTTGTTGCCAGTTTGTGTATGAGGAGATTGAGATGCAGAGAAACGAAAGAAAAAGAGAGAGAGAGAGAGATCACATATCAGAAGAAGACTTGGGTCACCAATACAGCTATCAGACTCCAGAACCCTCGATCCTAGCCACAATAGCCACTGCTCTGTAATACACACGTGAATGCTGGCTAGCAATTGATAAATGGCATAGCCTGCCCCATGTGCTGGTCTTTTCCAGAAGATAAGGCAGGGATAGAGGCAAACGAGGCTTACGTGTAGAGTGGTCTCCCTTGACATTCAGACCCAGAGTGAATGCCCAAAGGGACAGATAGTACTGAGCCCTACTCCTATTTACTATGGTTTTTTTGTACGCATTTATACCAATGATAAAGTTTGATTATAAATTAGGTACAGTAAGAGATTATCAGTAGCTAAAAATAAAGAATAATATACTGGAATTAAACTTCCAGTTTTGCTGCTCTTGAGCTTTGTGGCCACCATTAAGTAAAATCAGCATTACTTGAATACAGTGTGATATTGATTCTCAGGCCACCTGACAACTGAAATAGGCAGGTGGCATATGTCATGGGTACACTGGCCAAGGGGAATGCTTCACATCACAAGTAGGATGAGGCAGGGTGGTGGGAGGTCTCATTGTCCTACTCAGAACAGTGCACAATTTAAAATTTACGAAT
>PVKS010053463.1:0-10396 GCA_004027875.1 Aplodontia rufa
TGTGTATGTGGTTTTGGGTCTGAACCTGGGTCCTTGACCAAGCCAGGCAAGTGCTCCAACTGCTGAGCCATAGCTCCAGCCCCATCTCATGCTACTTTGAAACTCCTCTTTGTCTTTCATTTTGGACAGCTTTATTATACTGTTCCTTGATGAAATCTTCTTGGCTGTGAACCTAATTTTGAGCTTCATGTATCTGAATATCCTTATATCTCCCCAGAATTTGGAAGTTTTCAGCCATTATTTCTTTAAATAAGCTTATTTATTTCTTCTGGTATTTAAAAATTTATTTTTTTCCTTTGTCTTTGAATCCTCTTTAGTTTGAATATTCCTAAGGATTTTGTGTTCTGTTTTTTTTCATTTTACATTTATCTTGCTTGATGTTTTATGAACTTCTTCAAGCTGCAAATTGGTGTCCGACATTAAATTTAGGAAAATTCTCAGTCAAGGTTGTTTGAAATATTTTGTTTGTCCCTTTCTCTTTTCATTCTCCTTCTAATTACATGAATGTTATATACCTTTAGTTGTTCCACAGTTTGTTGATATACTATCCTTTCATCTTTTGCAAACTTTTTTTGTTTCTCTTTGCTTTCCAGTTTTGAAAGTTTTTAACTGAGATATTCTCAGGCTTAGATAGTATGTACTCAATAGTGTTCAATCCACTAATGAGCTTATCAAAGTCATTCTTCATTTCTGTTAAAATTATTTGGGTCTCTCTCTCTCTCTCTATCTCTCCCTTTCAATATTGATGATTGAACATAGGGCCTCACATATGTTAGGCAAGCACTCTACCCCTAAGCTATACCTCTAGCCCTTTAAATTTTATTTTGGAGCAGGGTTTTGCTAAGATGCCCAGGCAGGCCTTGAATTTGTAATCCTCCTATCTTGGTCTTCTGAGTAGCTGAGATTACAGGCATGTGCCCCATGCCTCGTTTTCTAATAATTTGTTTTGATTCTTTCTTAGAATTTCTATCTCTGTTCTTATGTTACCCATATGTTCTTGCTTGCCATGTACTTTATCCAATAGAATCCTTAACATTCATCATAGTTATTTTAAATTCCCAATCTGATGTTTTCAAATTATTTTTCGTATTGAGTCTGATTCTTATTCTTGCTCTGTCTCTTAAACTGTTTCCTTTTGCATTTTAGTATCTCTACTCTTTTCTCTTGATATTTGGCTATAATGCAAATTGTTAATAGGCCTTTAGTAATGCAGTGGTGAATTGTAGGAAGAGAGATGGCATTCTTTAATACCCTGGTTAGGGCTTAGTGTTTTGGTGGGCTAGTATCTTCAGTGATGAACTTATAGATAGGAAAGTGTGTCTAGAGAAGTCTAGAGTTGAACATTTTCCTTCCTCCATGCAGAGATTTAGAACTAACTAAAGTAGGGCATTTCCCTTCCTCCAGGTAATGTTGACTCTGTGAGAACTCCAGCACCTTAGGCTCTGGTTAAATAAGTCTCTCCTGAGTTCATGCCTTGTTAAGAAAAACAGAATGTTTGGATCATTTCAAAACATCTCCTTTATCCTTCCCTCTGCTAAAAGCACCATGAGAATTTTTCTAATATTCACTGTGAGAACTTGGAAGAGTTCCAGGGGATAACATTTTAAAAATGATGGCTTCTCACCCTTCTATAACTGGGTACCCTTGTAATTTCATCTCTCAGACTTGTCCACATGGAGCTCCCAGTGATCTGTAATTACTGTTCAGATTTGCATAGGTGGATTACCTGCAGAAATTTCTAATTATAAGTTTCTGCTCCAGTAATTTGTGATTTTCTATTTTTATGTTGATTTTTCTGGTTTTATGTCGGCCAGCAGTTTGCCCTATATTCTCACTTCTGTTGTTCTAAGAAGTGGAATTGACTGTTCAGTTTGTTTAACTTTTTATTTGTTGTTAGGCTAGAGTCGTAACTTCCAAGGTATTTTCATGCCAGAGTTCTCTCTCTTGACCACTATCTCTAAACATTAAAGTATAATTTTAAAAAATACATATTAAATGATGAGATTTTATTTTTTGAATAAACTAAGCAATACTGATTTTTTTAAAAGTGGTAAATTGACATTCAATCATCTTCTTATAGTTGATTTTTTTCAAAGAGAGAGAGACAGAGAGGAAATAATTTTTATTTTTTTCATCTAATCTTTATTTTTCCTCTGGTTAGTTGTGTACGTGGTGCAGGAGATCAAATTTAGATCTTTGCACATGTCAGGCAAGTGCCATACCACTGAGCCACATCTCCAGTCCTATATAATTGATTTTAAAGCTAATATTTTTTCAACAGTTATGAACCATCATCCTTAACATGCACTTAACAAACATGTGTTTGCCTCAGTATTTTCTTTTCCCACTATTTGTCTAGTCTTTCACAAAGAATACATGTCTATAGTGAACATACATGCTAATACTGCTAATTAAGTATCATTTCCTTCACTGAAGATTTTAATTTAAAAACATTAGTATTGTACCTTTATAATTTTGTAGAAATTCTAGAAATATATTATTTAAGCTTAACAAACTCTTTTAGTTATTTTTATAGATTGCCTGAAATTAGAGTTACCTTTGAGAGAACTTAACATATGAAAAGTATTGGTGTTTAAATCACTTAAACATGATACTTTTCACCACTTATCCATTTAGTCATACTTTCATTAATGTCCTTCAATAACAATTGCTATATTTTTCAGCAAAGGATACATTTATGCTACAATTTTTTAATTTACTCATAAATACTATAAGGTTTGTATGCTACTTTTTCAATCTATTTCATTTTCAAATTAGCTATTACGCCATTTAAATATTAACCTTGAACTCCAACTAGATGTGTTTAAATGTCAAATCATTTTACAAAAATATGCCTTTTTTCTGCTATTTATTCAATAAATAACCTTATTTAAAAATTATATTCATGACACTTATTAGATTATAAAATTGATACAAATAATATTAACATTTTTATAGAGGTCACTTTCTGAAGTAAATAAACAAATAGATGGATAGAATTTCAATATCTCCTGATGCTCTTACTTTCCCTTCTATCAGAGAATGACTAAAATAGTGAAGTAGTTTGAAGTTTTGGTATTCATTCTTCTAGGAATATAAGGAAGTAACTGCTAGTTGTTCTTTCTAAGAACAGTCTCCTGAGATTTAAGGGAGTTTTCTCAGCACAACAATGATAAGTCATTGATTTAGAGGTTGAACTATGCCTCTCTAATCCAGAAGTTTTTCTCTTAATACAGGTTGAACTCTCACATTATTAAAAAAAAAAAAGTATTAGTGAATGGGAAGGTCTTTAACTCTCACTAGTGAAATGATTCAATTTGGAAGAGAAAAATCAAATTTGAATATTCAGATTTATTCTCAGCTGTGGGTGAGACCCTTGAAACAGAGAATTAGTGCACATGATGGCCAAGGTCTTTGGTATTTATAGAGATTCCTGGACATATACTGGGAAGTTCTGAGGTGGGATGTGAAGGTAGGGTTGAGGGGACTCACATGATTGGAAATTATTCCTATAGAATTGAGATTTTCCCTGTAAATCATAAAATATATCTCTTGATTTGGGTACATGGAAAAAGAGCTATCACTGGTGTGAGTTGCTAAGAAAGGTCCCATAGTGGAGAGATAGTAAGAAAAAAATCATGCGATTATCATTTTTTGTTTGTTTATTTTTTTCCATAGATCATCTGCCCATTGGAAAGGGAGGACTGAGCTTCTAAATACTATTGTGTTTTACAATTTCGATCCACTAGAAATTGTTATACAAATTGGAAATATACAATGATGAACCTAATTTCCTCCATCAGGAAGAAGCTCAGCGTTACGCGTAGCACACACTAGAACCTTTCTAACATATAGTATAAGTATTGCAATAACTAAAATACACAGGATGCACTAAGCACATGAAGGAAAGCTCTGTGCTAATCTGAGCAAACTTCAGCAACTACTTATAAAATGTAACCACTGGGCTAATGACTTGCATGGTTCATAGCAGTTAGGGACAGAAGGAGTGGGGTGACAAT
Organism: Aplodontia rufa; assembly: GCA_004027875.1. Classification (NCBI taxonomy): domain Eukaryota; kingdom Metazoa; phylum Chordata; class Mammalia; order Rodentia; family Aplodontiidae; genus Aplodontia; species Aplodontia rufa. The sequence continues at coordinate 4,020 of PVKS010053463.1, forward strand.
GCAGAATAATTCAGACAGAAGAACCAGCAAACACAATCTACAAGTCTAAGAAATGGAAGGTGTATTCTAAAAAGGCAGTTGTTTAGGTGATGTAAGACAGTGCCTGGATATAAAAAAAATGCAAGATAACTGGAAATGCATTGTACCAAGTTTATTATACAAAAGTGTATTCTTACTTAGTTCTTATTGAGTCTTTACCCTTAGTTATAAAATTGGGTATTTAATAAATATGGTGTCCAAAGATTTCATTTCAATATTGTCACTAGTCATATGTTTTATTACCTACAGTAGTCATGTTAAAGTACCATCCTATGTTTGCTCCTTTAGAATTTCATGGAATTAAACAGGCTTTTGAATTTGAAAGATATCCCTTTCCTTTGAATAAGGGCACCATACTTCCTGTTTAGTGAATGGTTCTGGAGAAGTGACATATTTTTTCTTGTTTTCATGTATTTTAAAGCCCACATCGATGTTTGAAGCACAATACAAAAGTATATAACAAAACCATTCCAGTGAACCAGCTACCACTTAAAAGTTTAGACTCATCAAGTAATCACTTGATGAGTGATCACTACTGCTTTGCTCTTTTAATTAATAAAATAAATTCCAACACATCTAATCTGAAAAAAAGTCAAATTTTGTTTCAGTCCCTATTTCTAATCTATACAGTTGATGTAAATTAATAAAAAGGAAACACTAAACACAAAAAAGCCAAAATAAAACCTTAGTCTTTGAAAACACTACTCAATTTATGAGATATATTTCAGTTCAAAATGAAAGAAAAAGAAATTCATAAAAAGTAAACTTACATATTTACTATCATGTTCTTCCCATTGTTAAAGTCTATATTAAATTCACATTTGCAAAGTTGCCCATCTAATGTTTTAATTGAATTGTTTAACCCACTAGTTCACAATTCTTGTGACTGAGTGAACTGCCAGTGATTTCAGAGATTCCTCTATTATTTCATTTTATAATATGGTTTTAAAATCTTCAGTCTTGACTTCTATTTCTTCATTTGTCATATAAAGAAGTCCTAAATAAGATTTGTCCTCACCTCGCACCATGGCACAAGGCTATAATCTCAGCAACTCAGGAAGTCAAGTTAGGAGGATCATAAGTTCAAGACCAGGCTCAACAATGTAATGACATCACTTCTCAAAAGAAAAAGTAAAAAAAGGATGGAAGTCTATCCAAGTGGTAAAGCACCCTCGCAATCCCCAGAACTTCTCCTCCCACAACACAAGGTTTTTTTTCCTCATCAGTCCTTTCTCCATTATTTTTGAGGAACCAGGGTTTTTACAGCAAATTTTGTGCAATTCTATCTTTCGAAGATAAGAGGACAATTTTGCAAAAGTAGAATAGTATAGAATTGTGAAGCCCTTTTGAAACTTTGTAGGAAGCCATGGAAAGATACAATCTATATCACCAATGCCTCTTAAATTGAGTTTTCAAAGTGTAGAACCAGAGTGAGTGAGAAAGCACAACCTCATTACACAGGTAGCAACCCTTAAGACACAGGTTTCCCACAATTCTTTGTTTTATGGATCTTTGTTCCAAAGATTATTTCAACAAGCAAAGCTACATTGCAGTTGGTTAAAAACTGTCCAGTCCCTGATGTGTAGTGAGTTGTCTACCAGATAGAATGCATGTTTACAATAATCAATTAATACATCTGGCTGACTTTAATTGCATTAACTTTGTCGCACCAGAGGTGGCATAACTTTCATGTAAGATAATTAGGTTTGCTCAATTTAAACAGACACATTAATGCATCTCAGCAAGGCTCAATTAAATCTGTTTTCAAAGCAAAATCACAATGTGAGGCATTGTGGGTAATGTTATGCAAATTGTCATATTGGCAGAGACACTGAGTAAGGTTTCAGCAGTGCCTATTGGCACAAAATGAATTTCTCCATTTGGAATATCGAGGCAAAAACAGCAAGATGCCTGTGTTGTGATTTCTCTTTTGAAGGGTTTATCGAAGAAGTGATGCAGCTGTTGACCTAGTCAAATGAATTGTTCTGTCAATTTGGTTTTGTTTATTTTCAAAGTTTTTACTATAATCAACATATTTATTGCCTCAAAATCTGAAAACAATTTATCCCTCTCTTAGGTGCCAGCCATAATCAAAGATCCATCTTCTTTATTATACCTCCATTCCCAATAGGGATTTTTCTGCAGTAAGAAGGATAGCTCACATTTAACTGCACTGAAATATTGTTGGAGACCCATTCTCAATGGGTAGAAGTTTCTATTTGCTTGTATAGGTCTGTCTTTGTGGGACACAAGTAGGCCCTAAAAGCAAATAGCAAAATCTTACTTGAAATATATGAATTTTAATAAAATTATTCACTATTTGCCAAATATATTTGTAATAATAACAGAATTTTTATTGACTTCAAGATAGTAATGTGTATTAAAATAAGAAGATGCTGTTTTAAATCAAAATTTCTAATCTTTTAATAAACTAAAAATCAACATTAAATAATATGAAGTCTAATGTATGACTACAAGGAGTTTATTTTTCACTATATATCATATATGCTTATACATTATACAAACATTTCAATATGTTTATAAAGATGTATAAAACATTTATAATAAAATATGTGCTAAAATGCAAAGTATATATTTCATAGTATTCAACTATAATATATGTATTATATATACACATTAATACAAAAATTATTTCTGTGGCAATTACCAAATCTTCTCTACACTTACCCCATTTTTTTGATACCATTTATGGAATTTGGATCATATTTGATATCCTTTTCTCATAACTCACTTTGAAAAATACATTCATAAGTAGATTTTTTAAACTTAAGGTTCATTTTGAACAACACGCAGATATTCATTCATTTATTTATTTTAATGGTACACAAGTATTTATTAGGATTGGTGTACTAAAACTTTCTAACCTCTACATTTTTGAATAATTATAACAATTTTAAATTAGGCAACATCAGTAGAGAGATATCGTTAAATATATATTATATAATCAGGGAAGACTGATGGATAAAAAGAGATCAACATGATACAGTAATGTTTGAAGTGGTAGATTTGATAAACAAAAAGGGACCTAGTAAATTGTTTTGGATTTTTCTTTTATGCTTTAAAAAATGTTTTCATGTGTTGGATTTTATAAGAAAGTGAAACTTTAAAAAAATGACTCCTAATAATGTAAATATGGTTTTGATTTTATTCAATGAAATTTATAAGTAGACAAAATTAGTTGAATCTTTTTTAAAAATTTACAGAATTTACACAAAAAAATCTTTCATTTGAGAAACTTCATCTGATTTTAGATATTAAAGACCAAAGAATTGATACCTAATATTAGTACTTATGAACATTCTGAGTGTGTGTGCATGACAAAATTAGTGTGCTAATATGGGGTAAATAATTGCAAAATACTTGAGGGATGATATTATATAATACTTATAATATTTACAATAATAGTAACAGAAAGATAGCTAAGGGGTTTTCACTTTGGTCTGCATAGAGACCTTATAAGTATATGCTACCACCACTGAAACAAAAGTTTTACTCTAGCAATGTGTGATAGTTAATGAAATGCATCACACTGTGCTCTATAAGTATATATAGTTGTGTGCCAATTAAAAACAATGAAACTAAAAGAAAGCATTGCAGTAGTGTTGTTGTTTGTGTGGCTGTCATTGATGGTGGTGGTAATACCAGTGTTTTGTTTTGTTTATTGCTTAAATTTAAAAATTCCTGTATTTATTGATCATAAAAACTTATAAGACTGTAGTACAATATCAAAATTAGAAAATTGATCTACTTCATATTTAATCAATTTTATAGGTAATGTGTATTTGCCAGCATATGTTTAGGCCAATGTAATTTTAGCACATGTGTAGATTCATATGATCATGACCATCAGTTCAGATACAGAACAATTCCATTAGAAAAAAGGTTATTGTTAGAAAGATTTTAAAAATATTATGATGAAAAATAATTTCTAAAATACATCTCACTTGGATTCACAAAACATCCAAAATGAATAGTGTAAAGACATTTAAATACAATTCATATTTGATGAACTAGGAGAGAGAAAAATATGGTTTTCTTTTCTATTTCTGTATGGTAATTTCAGTTACGGTAATACCCCTGCTTCGTTATGTTTTCTACTAATCTTTTTACGTATTTATTTATTAGTTCTTTATTGTGCACCTTCTGTATATCAAGTATAATACTAGGTGTTTTGTAAACAATGAAATAACTATCTAGAACAGTTAATAGATGTTAATAATCACAAAATTATAATCAGTAATCAATGTCATGGGTACATGAGAGTCTACAATCAGTGTGTCAATTCTGAGGTCAAAGGGATGTTTTCCTGCATCATATTATTTCCATATTTGATGCAAATAATAAGACATAGGGCAAGTGAAGAATAGGGAAAATGCATTCACACTGTAAGGTAGGAAGTAATAGACACATTCAAGAAATGGAAAGTACTCCTTTATATCTATATGGTAGAAGAATAAAATGGCAATCTACTGTGTAAAAATGAATGTAAATTCTGGAAACATGTAAAAAGAAAATTGCCTCATAGTTGGATTTTATAGCTTTCAAAGCAATTACCCAGTCATATCTCATTTGAACCCACATATTCAATAGCTGGGCATACATTTATTGAGAACATACCATTTTACATTGTGTTAATCTGAGTAATATAGCTGGTGGAGAGCATTCTCTATGTTAGATGAATGCAAATTAAATTTCAACCTAAGCTATTTTAAACTCAATTACCAAGAATGGTTCAATTTCTGAGATTTCAGAGAAAAAATACATCATAAGAGAAGCAAATACTCTCTACGGATTTGTTTATAGGGAATTCTCATTTGATATTTTGAGACTTAGCAATTGTGGAAATGGCAAGTACCATGTATATCCTCTCAATAGTGCCTCAGACCATACTAATTTTAAGTTTCAGCTAATTTGGTTTGTAGATAATTGTATTATAAGAAAGGTCCCATCAGCACTGAGGTACTACACAAAATAGAAGACAATGAGGTAAAATTCACAGCACTTCATGGATTATGGGAAAACAAACATCATCAACAACCAATGAAAATAATATACAGCTCTAAACGGAATACTTGGTTTCTACTTTGCTCACAACAACATTAATTGCTACAAAAAGCAGGAATGATAGGATTAGAGGATGCCTTCGGCAAAAACAGTAAGTAACCATCACTTATATCTGGCCTCAACCCAAATGACAGGTACCAACTTTGGCATCCACAGCCTCAATAATTGTAAAAGTGTTAATGTTGGGGTCAAAATTATATAAGCCAATTATTGATAGAAGTAGGTAAGTATACAGTCAAATAAGTGAAAGGACATGTGGAAAGAAGACAGAAAAAAGCTTATACATTTGAAAAGTGAATGGAGAGAACATAGAAGAGATGATGGATGTGACAATTATAAGACAGGAGGAGAAAAAATAATAGAGGTAATCATGTAAAGGGGAATGAGAGAGAGAGAGAGAGAGAGAGAGAGAAATTGAGTTTGGCTGTTACCAGAAGGAAAGGAAGAAGGAGGAAGTTATTAGACTAATGAGAGACTATACAAAACCAAAGCAAAATATACTGATTAAACACCCATCCTTCTAAATGCAGGGCAAGGGAAAATAATTACATTTGATGAAATGGTAAAGAAGGAAAAAAAAAGTAAAAAAAATACAAAATAATTTTTTAAAAGCAAATATGTATAAGAGTATATGTCCATGAACCAGACACCACCATGAAAGCACACTAACAAGCAAAAAGCAAAGTAAAAGGAAGCAAAAAACAAAAATTCTTCATGGAAAAATGGAACTATTTCCACTGAGGTTGTTGGAATACACATTGGGAGCAGGTGATCACTGTCTGTCTGAGTTTTTTTTTTTTTTTTTTTTTTTTGCATAGTCTATCAGTCTGGAAGGATGTAATTTCAAAGTGGGGGTCTTTGCAGGATTCTAAGAGTGGAAGTCTAAATGGCAGGGCTTGGATCTAGTTTGGTCTTTGCTGGGCAGAGGTTGCCAGTGAGAGGTCAAGTTAATGCATGACCCGAGGGTTTGGCCTTTGCCTGCCTGTGCTGGGGGTCTGAGACTTAGGAATGGTCCTAGGATTCTAAGCAAGGGTTTGGGTATAATCCATTCCTTCTTTGCTAGTCACAAATGCAGCCCTTCCATATTTCCTTGGCTCAGTCTCTAGGGTTTTCTTGCCAGCTCATGGCCAGCTTTAGCTTGTCACTTGAGCCATCTGACTTAAATGGCAAAGGAGGCATGCTGGACTCCCCTTCTTTTTCCCAAATTGAATATCCCTGGGCTAAATAACCTCTGGGCCTGTCAAGTACCTGTT
>PVKS010053464.1:0-10388 GCA_004027875.1 Aplodontia rufa
TGAGGCTGATATCAGACCTTGCCTTGTTAGAGAGTTACAGACAATCCCCTTGAGAAGGATGTGCCCTGCTGTGGCAAGCTCTGTTCACAGACTCCTTCTATTTGGGTGTGTAGAGGGGAGGACAGAAGGTCACCATCTGAGAGGTTTGTGAGCTGGAGAGGGGATGCACAGTTCCACACAGCCCCCAGGGTAGACAGCCAGTTTGGGGGGCATTAACTTCTCTCTTTCTGATCGTGGGGACTGAGGCCCTAAGTCACTGTTGAGCAACCCGCCCCACTCTCGCAAGCTGGTGGGAGTGATTATGTTAAAGGACTTGAAAATCAGCCCTTGTAAACCATGAGCATGGGTGGAAAGTGTTGTCTGCCATGTTTGAGTTAAAGTTCTTGTGTTGAATCCTCTTCTCCCCTGGCTCCACCAGCAGGGACCGGAGGTGGAGAGGGAAATCCCAGCACCATGCAGACCCCTTGGGAAATGGCCAAATCTCAGGGCGATAGATTTTGGTTTGCTGACCATGGCAGTTGAGACCCCAAGACCGTTTTTTTGCTGATCAGCCAGCCCCGCCCTCAGGGAAACATCACAATGACGAGCCAGATGTTGCTGCTCGCAGGAACAGCTGTTAGTTTGCTAATGTGAGTGATTAATTCCCAGAGCTTTATATCAAGTTCATGTAAGTTAAGAGCAGTCAGTTCAGGGGTTCATGGGTGGGTTAGAGTATTTGATTAGGAAACTTCCTCCATTAACTCCCCTTTGGATTAGTTCCCCTCCCCTCAGGTGTGGGGCTGATTGTGCAGTCGCCACAAGCTTCCTCCTTTATATTCGTTAATGCACCACGCTATTTCTTTGGAGTTAAAAAAATTAGCAGGCGGTAATGTTCCCCCACACTGGGAGCTTTGTCCTACCATGGGAATCTGAGTGCTCTCCTGCAGCGTGAGGTGATTCTCAGGAGCATCTCGGAGTCACTGTTGGTGGGGTGGTCGCCATCTTGGGGTCCTGGCCTAAATATTTTAAAAGTATAATTGAATTTAATTTATTTGTAAGAAAAATAATTAATACAATTCCTTTAAAACAGAACACTGATTCAGCATTTAATGATTTCTGAGGTTTAGAGTCATGTTATTTATTTATTTATTTGTGCATTTTATTGGTTTCTTTTCCTCATTCATAACATTAGCATTATTTTTTGACATAATTACAAATGCATGAAATGTAGCTTGTTCTGATTTAGTCCTCAGTGTTAATCTTTCCCTCTTCTCCTCCTTTCTCCTGTTCCTTTTCCTCTACTCTACTGATGTTTCTGCTATTTCCTTTTGCCATTTTTTCAGTCCTTCTATCTTGATGCCAAAACAAATATGGGCACTATGTAATGGTCCATATAAAAAGATCTACAACAAAGCACTAGGATATATGAAGAATATAACATGAAAAACCCCATAAGAAGTTCCCACTAAACAGTTTGGCTTACAACCAGAATTTAATTATATTTCTGCTCCAGTATCTACAAGTGATGTTTAAAATCATCTTTGCACACCTATGTCTATGTATTTAAAAAGAAACTCTATTAATATGGAACATAGAGAAACAGGGAAAATACTAATGCTGCAATCGATATTCTCTATCAGTTTGAGACCCTGCTTGCTTAAAAGCTTGTTTTTAAAACCATAAAAACGTAGTAACGTTATTTCCATGTGTTTTATGAACATTCAGATTTTTATCTATTTAATCCTTTGCTTCAAAAACTATATATAAAAATATCTTAGCAGTAAAGTATACTATTAATCCTGAGATATATGTCCTCAATTTGGCATGCAATCTTTTTAATCATCTATATTTTTCTAAGATTTTTATGTAGAATTATATGTATTTTTATAATGCACATATTCATATGCATATCCATATGGATATATGTATAAATATAAATCTCCAAAAATTTTTATACATATTAGCTTTTTCAAATATTTTAGAGTTTTATAATGAAAATTTAGGAATTATAAAATGAGAGTGCAATATTCAGTATTTACTTAAGGTGAAATTTATTTATCATATATGTGCATCTATACACATATATACCTACCTATACACAGAAAATCATAATTAGTTTGGGTCTTCACTTTATTTTGTGTAACTGAATTTTCTTAAATACATTAGTTACATTTTTAAACTTTTTGGCAACGATTGTACCTTATGTTATGTTATGAAGTTTAGTTTATGTGTTTTTGTCTTCCCCATAATACTTGGTATACTTCACTTCTCATTTTTAATTTTGTTTTCATTTTTACTTTTGCACTTTTGTTAACTGGATTTTCAACTGATTATCTAATATTTCAAAAGAAACCATGCTAGTCCTTTACTAACCAAGGCTGTTTGGTTGAATCTCATATTTATCAGTGCTATGTTGTCAGGAAGAATATGAATTGTGTACAAGAGTTTGGGGTTAATAGTTTGTGAGATCATATATATGTCCATGAATGATAACATGCATCATGTTTCAGTAGACATAAAAATGCCTTTTTTCATCTTTAGAGAAAGAAATAATTGTTGTAGGATCTGCCTAAAATTGTATGTTTGGCAGGGTTGTAAATAATCAGTAAGTTGTGGAAGGATGTACCAGGTGATCCTCTCAGAGTGTGAATATTTTCTGTTTTGACAGTTTGGATAGATTCACATCCAGCTCTACTTTTTTGAAGGGTGATAAGACAGGGCTGTACAACATTTCACACTTTTGGTTGCATACTTTGAGCTTCACTGGACAAGATGTTTGTAGATAGAACCCAAAATGTTTCTAAGAAAGACTTTAACAAAATATAGTTTGTGATAGGGGTGTAAAATGGGAAAAGGAATTCAAGAGGACTTTTACAGCTCATTCAAGGAGTAGACTATAGAACTGACTAGAAAGATGAATATGCTTCTTTTATACACAGAAAACAGCATACTTCTGGCAACTCAAAGAATTATAGAATGGGATCATGTGGTGAACACCTTCAAGAAAATACAAAATGTCCTTGAAATGATTTAAGAGTAGAGAGTCCCTATAAGTAACAACTAACAGCACAGGAGAGTAAAATCAATGTCAGCACACAGTGGCACTATGTATTACATTACCAAAGCATCAGTTTTAGGAACAGCAAGCAAAAAGGTTACTATTTATTTGCTAATTTTCACATAGAAAGTTGGGAACCTTGCCAGCATCTCTTGAATCTAGTCAAGTTTTGACTGATGTAGTCCCTGCTTTTATTTTTTTATTGAGAAATTTATTTGTTGAACAATCACACAAGTTTTTAACAAAATAATATAATATATATATATAGATTCTGAAGATTAGATTTACCCCCCAGAGTGCCTCCCCATTACCCACCCTTATCCCTCCCCTCCCCTTCCCAAAACATCTCTAAAAATGTATTAGGTTGTATAGCATTACACCTTATCTGGATTTAACACATAATAATTGACCTCCTTTCTCAATGGCCAGGGTCTACTTCCAGCCTCCACTGATGAGTGGAGATATTCAACCCTTGGTTCTTTGGGTTAAGCTGATTTTACTCAGCATAATTTCTTCCATAGCCATCCATTTAACTTCAAAGACTGCAACATCATTGTTCCTAATTGCTGTGTAAAATTCCATGGTATATATGTACCACAGTTTTTGGATCCATTCATCCAGTGAGGGACATCTGGGTTGTTTCCATAATTTAGATATTGTAAATTGAGCTGCTATGAATATAGCAAGAAGGTCCCTGTTTTTATTAATGTAGTGTGGCAGAAGCTATGCTAAGTGGAATCCAATGAAAGATGGGAAAAAGTCCTACAGCTTCTACTTGTTCTTCTGGCAAGCTTGGACTACTACAACAATATCTTGATGAGCATTCTTGATGCTCCTTTTCTAGGACCTATTCCTGGTTAGAAGTCCAAACCACATAGAAAACTCACGTGTGTGTATCCTGATAAAGAGCCCTAGCTAAGTCCAGGATTAGTGTATTTCCAGTCCGGATATCAGACATGTTAAAGAACAGGTCGATTCTAACTGCAAATTCATATTTAGAAGATCATTAGGTGTTTTAAAAAGTTTACAAATAGCCAGTATGTTAATCTTCAGTATATTATATCCAGTATTAGAAATTTTTACTGCTCATAAAATTGTATGTTGAAGTTACAATTAGGTTTCTGTAACAAATCACCAGACATTTTTTAAAAATAATAATAATACCAGCACGTTTTCCTTTAAATTATTTTAAAATATTAGTCAACATTTGAAAATTTTATACAGTTATGTATAATGTATAGTTCTAATGTATTTGTTTTCATAATATACTTGTATATAGATGACATCAATGAAATTTTGCTCATATTACACATTCAACATTGAAATTATAACTTCTTTCTCCAACAAAATCAAGATATCTCCATTATTCAGTGAATTCCTTTATTTTTCTTATGGGCTAAATTTCCAATACTACCTTATTTAGTCAACTTTTTCATTGCTGTGATAAAAAGACCTGACAAGAACAACTAAAGGAAGAAAAGTGTATTTTAGATCTCATAATTTCAGAGGTCCCATCCATAGATGGCCAACCCCATTCTTTGGTACTCAAGGTGAGGGAGACTATCCCGGTGGAAGGGTATGGTGGAGGAAAGCAGCTGGGAAAATGGCAACAGGAAGCAGAGATAGAGTTCTGCTCAACAAGCTGCAAATATAAAATCTAGAGACACCCCAGGAACCAACCTCCTCCAGCCATAACCTACCTGCCTACAGTCACCATAAACTAATCCCTATCAAGAGATTAATGCACTGATTAGGTTAAACCTCTCATAACCTAATCATTTCACCAATAAACTTTCTTGCATTGTCTCAGACATGAGCCTTTGAGAGACAACTAATACTGAAACCATAACGCCATTTTATATTACCACCTACTGATTATAGTTGACACAAGTTAGTCTGCGTCTTGTAGTATTTTATATAAATAGAATTATGCATTTAGTAGACACTCTATTATGTGCTCACTAATGATTCTTACTTTCTCATTTCCATACCTTGTTATAATTATCTCCTATTGGTATATGCTAGACTTAATAATAACTTCATTCTAATGACTACAAAGTGGTAAAAGTGATCCTTTCAAAATTAAGGAATAAAGATGGTGATTTTCATATTGTGAACATTGCTTTTCCCTTTTTAGGAAGACAAGTGTGATTTTCTAAAAGTTCCTGATGGAAAAGAGCTGAGGACATCACTGACCATAGTCCAAAAGTCCGTGAAGCAATAACATTCCCCAACATCCACATGAGTGTGCTACAAGCAGATAATCCACCTATCGAATTTTTAGATGGTATCTTAGTCCAAGTCAACACCAATTCTGGCTCCTAAGCCTCTAAACACAAGTACCCAGTTAAGCTACGCTCAGATTCCTAACTTGTAGCATCTGTGAGATAATACATTTGATTCTTTTAAAACACTTCAATTTGTAATAATGTGATAAGCAATAACAAATGGCATATAGTAGATGATATAGTGTAAAATGTACACTAAGCATGTTTTTTGTGTCAGTTTCTTTTGCTCTATAAAATGTTTTTGTGGTAAATTTTAAAGATGAATCCATGTTGTAGTACATATCAGTAGTAAATTTCTTGTTATCTTCAAGTCATATTCCATTGTATGAACATATTAGAAATTATGAGTCTTTGTTCAGTTTCTAAAATTTTAGGTGTTTCCTCTTTTGCTCTACTATAACACTGATATAAATTTCTTATGGATGCAAAATTTCAATTCTTTAAAAACATTGCTTCTTAGTGGTGACATGGAAGTACATTTCATTTTTAAGGTCTGTTCAGACTGGGGCTAGGGAGCTAGTTCTGTGGTAGAGTGATTGCCAAAAAAAAAAGACGAAGAAGAAAAAAAGAAGCAGCAGCAAAAAAATGTAGTCCCAAACATTTCTCAAAGGTTTAGCATTTACATTTCAATTTACTTTTATGAGAGTTTCAGATCTTCAGGACTTCAGGATTTCTCATTGCCAGTCTTTTTAATTGAACCATTCTAGCAATATGAGATCACATACCATTATGATTTAATTTTTTTCTTCCTTTCCTTTCTTTTTTTTTTTTTTTTTTTTACTGTTTTTGTCAGTGCTAGGGATTAAACCCAGGGTTTGGCAATATCAGGTGAGTACTCAACAGCTAAGCAATACCCTTTGTTGTAGTTTAATTTTTATATTTCTGACAACTAATAATGGTTAGCAAATTTTAATGTGCTTACTCAGCATTTGCATTTGTTCTTTATTAAAATTACACATAAAATGCAGTGATTATTGATAACTTTTGTACTTTTTTAAAAATTAATGTTTTCTCAGAGATATCTATAATGATTATTTTCATTCAGTGTGTGATCCACTCATTCATTTTTTATGATGTCTTTTGATAAAAGTAAAAATTATCTTTGTACATATAATTTACCTTTTCTGCTGTCCTTTATTTATTCCTATACTTTTTCATGTATCATATAAATTCCAATTGAAAAATCTCTTTTTCAATTATTGAAAAATAGTTTTGTTTCAATGTTATTCTACAAATTTTTAAAATTTTCATCTTTGACAGATAGCAAATTATTTAGGGTTATGGGTTGTTGATGCTTCTAATGATTTTAAAAAAATGAACTACTATAACTGGTAACCTCCATTTTTGAATTATATATGTTTTTAGGAATAAAATGGTAGATTCATAGTTTATTTTTCTCCTCCACATTCTAAAGATGTAATTTCATCCTCTTCTTTGTCTATTTTTATTTTCTGCTGAGATCCAGCATTGTTCTGTGTTGTTTTGTTCTTTATAAATGTCTCCCTTCAATAAACAGCAGTTTTTATGATATCCTTCATATTAGTTCATAGTCTTCATGATGTATCAAGTTTAATTTTCTTTGTGTTCTTGATTTGGACATACTTGAGCTTTCTGAATCTGTTAGTTTAATACAAAGTCAATTAGTTATATTTCTGACAAAATTTTCTCCAACGGGAAGATAACATGAGGGAAAAATGAAGTCTGCCACTGCCCCCATTGCTGGGGTCTGAACCCAGGGGTGTTTTATCACTAACTTAAATGCCCAGCTATTTTAATAAGCAAGGTTATTGAACAAGTCAAATATAAAGCTTGCTAGCATATTAGCATACATAAGACTTCTTGACTACAATACTTTATATTTTATCAGCAAGCTAAAATTGGTAAAAAAGGATTTTAATTATTCTACCTGACATCTGGTTTTTATTATTCCATATTCATTTACCATTTTTTTTAATCTGAAGAACCTTGAGATATTTATGTGTGAAGTGAATGGATCTGTTTTAGTACAATATCAAGTGTGAAACTACTAAAAAATTTAGGACAAAATATTAGCTTTTAAGTTGCTTTTAATTGAATACTTTATTTTCCTTAGTACACATAAAATTAAAAAGCTCTGAGGAGGAAAACAACTTGGGTGTTTGCATTTTTAATTATTATTTTTACTTCATTGAACTTCAAATGAGAGAAAAGTTAAAAGAATGACATAATAAATACTCGTATAATCTTGAAGGAGATGCATTAATTGTTAGTATCTTGTTAATCTGCCTATATTTTGCTTTTTCTCAATTCACTAGAAACAACAGGAACCCATAGCCCTAAATAATTTGCTATCCATCTCTAAGGGAAAAAGGTGCTGTCATTAATTACCTACAAAAATCAATACTAATATAATGATAAATCAAACAAAATATCCACTTTTGAATAGCCTAGTTTGCCTCGTAATTTTCTTTATATCATTTAAATTTTCAATCAGTTCATTCATTACATTTTTCTGTAGTGTATCTTCAATCTTTCTGAGTCCAAATCATACCCATTGCTTATAGACATTAATCTTTTGAAGAGTTCATGCCAGTTACTCTAAAAATGCCCTCTGCTATAAATTTATCTGGTCAATAACTGGAGAAAAGTACATTACCTTGGCAGAACTGTTAGGCTTCTCCTGTAGGATGTTGATCTCAGACGTGCCCAACTGCTTACTTAAGCAGAGACCAATTTCATTATTTTAAGTACATTCTTCAGTTCATAATTAAAAAGTAAACTATGATACTGTGAGACATTTTAGTAATCTCTTCCTCAAAAATTCACACAATCAAATTTAGCATTTTTTATTATGTTCACTTGAACAGACCAACAAATTATTTTAAAAATGGTGAATTTGACAATGTTGTCATTATTGAACACTTATTAGCTATCACATCACTAGAGCAAACAAAATTTACTTACTTTCCTTTTCTCTTTATATATTTAATTTTTCAGTTAATTCCATGTCTTAAAACCCCTTACAGCACCATAATTTTTACTTTTATACTCTAGCTGTCTGTGCTAACATCAATGTGAGTCTCTTTAATTTCGTCTCACAACCTATTGTTGTTGTGTTGCTGTTGTTGTTGTTTTTAATATTACGACGAGGGCTGGGAATTTAGCTTAGTCGGTAGGGTACTTAACCAGCAAGTGCAAGACTTTCGGTTTAATCCTTAGCACAACAAAATGAAGTAAACGAATAAATAATGAAAAAAATACCAAAGCAAGAAACATATACTGCAAGTGCATAGATAATTTTACACTTTGATAAATTTTCGTAAAGGAAACAAATAGTTTCATCTGCTAATCAAATTAATGAAGCATTTTTTTTAATTTAGCAGTTCCCCTCCAAATTACACTCCAGGCAGCTATTATCCTGATCTTTGGGTTTTTCAGGATGATCAGAAGAAGCTACCTCATTTCCTGTTCCTATAGTAATTATTTTTATCATAATAAGGAAGTGCAATGATCATTTGGTTTTCTATGGCTGCTCTTGTTTCAGAATGTAGTATTCATAATTCCACTACTGACCCTAATTTCTGTTAGCTCATTCCCATCAGCTATAACTAAATGTCAAGTCTAAGGATACATGCAAATGAACTTCCTCATATCATCTTTAAAAATCAGTTTCCTATGGAGATTCCTGGACCTTAAACTGAACCAGTCAGTTTACATCATAAAAACAGAATCCAAGATGGACTTATCAAAATAGGTACGTTCAAGTGAGAACTGAATTTGAAGAGTTGGAAAAAATAATGTGACAAATGGACATGAGGGAAACGCTGGAATAACAACTTCAGGAAGAAGTCACTGCTTGCTTAACAAGGAGAAAACTTTAGGCTATCAGGATCAGAATCCTGAAAAGAGAATGTCATTTGATGTGTTAATTGTGTTTTAATTTGACTGAATTATACAGTGCACAGGCATTTGGCCTAACATCATTCTGATTACTCCCCAAATAAGAGGAAATGCCTCCTGACTAATTTGTCTGCCTTTAAGCTTGGACATGATTCTTCCTAAATTTGGACTTAATCTGAGTCATTAGCTGTTCTGGGTTTCCTGCTCGCCAGCCTTTTGACTGGAACTATACTCTCTGTCCCCCTGGGTCTCAGGATTTCAGATGTGGACTAAGACTACATCCTAACCTCTCCTTTGTCTCTAGCTTGCCAATAGTAGGCCTTGAACACTGTTAGCCTCTACAATCACAAAAGCCAATTCATTAGAATAAATCAATCCTCCCACCTCCAGTGTGCATGGACCAAGTTCTTTTTTGTCTTTTCCTGTTTTGCAATCTTTCTTCAAAGACTCCTTTCTCAATTATAAGACCTAACAAGAAAGTGTGGTAATAAACAAACAAAAATCTTGTATGTATATGTTTTTCTGTTTGCAGATACCCAATCCCCAATTTGAGTGTCAAGAAGTAGTCTAACAACCCTGATTTCTGATAGTACCATTAAATTTTTCAAATTCTAAATTTATATAAATGGAATCACTGAGAAAATAGAGGATACATGTCATCTCTTTTATTTACAATTACTTGATTTTTAAAAAATCTACAATTTCTTAAATAATATTTGTACTTATTTATCTTAGAATAAATTAACTTTAATTTTCTATTTTCAATTTCTAAGATGGTATTCAGTCTCATGCCCTTATTATCTAATCTCATTATACAGTTAAAGCTTTCAAATTATTGTTTGCTTTGGATGTTGTGTTGTAATGTTATGTGCCATTAACAGGTTGATATTTGAAAATAAATATAATTCAATCCTAGATTGTGTTAATGTAACTCTGAGAGTGTATTGATTTAGATTTTTCATTATACTTGTGTTAGGAATGTAAAAGCCTTTAAAATAAAATTTAACTTAGTAGATAAAAGTTTTACATGTCAATTTCAAAAAATAATGAATAAAATGAAAAAAGTACAGCAAAAAACATTTAGACACATAAATCTGTTATTAGGAAAAGAGATATTAAATCATTTCTATTTAATTTTAATTGTTACTTTATATTCTACCATATATGAAAAGTTGAAAAACTTG
>PVKS010053465.1:0-10396 GCA_004027875.1 Aplodontia rufa
ATCTTTGGCGGTACAGATAAAAAGGCCAAACCAGGGGCTGGAGCGGTGGCTCAGTGGTTTCGAAGCTTGCCTGGCAAGCACAAGGACCCGGGTTCAAACCCAGCACCATGTACACAACTAAGTGTTGGAGCAACTAAGGCCATGTGAAAAACTAAATAAAGTTGTTTTTCTCTTTCTCTCTCTCACTGTCCCTCTCTCTTAAAAAAAAAAGCCAAATCAATGTACCAATGTCTTCTTGGAAAGAAACAAAATAAATAGTCCATTTTGGAGTTCATGTTATTTGGCAACATCACTTCCAGCATTGGGGATTGAATCCAGGGCTTCACATATGCTAGACATGTACTCTATGACTGAATTACATCCTCAGCAACCCCTAGAAAATTTGAGACAGTATTTTCCTAAACTGCTCTGGCTGGCCTCAAACTTGCTATCATCCTGAGTTGCTGGGATTATAGGTATGTGCCACTGTGCCTGACTTAAGAAGAAATTTTTAGCTGATGATATTTCTTCTCTCCATAGATGTTGCCAAATTATTTCCTCAAGAGCTTGTACCAGGGCTGAGGATATGGCTCAGTGGTACAGTGCATATTTATTATGTGTGAGGTGTTTTGAGTTTGATCCCCAGCCAAAACCAAAAGAGAATAAAAAAAGAACTTATAATAGGAAGCCATACTTACCTTTGCTGTATCTGAGACAGAATTCCAGTAACCACCACTCAGTGAGAATTTTCCACTACCTATTCGTGCCAATATTTCCTCTGGTGTATCATCAGGACCATTTGCAAATGGAGTGTAACTAATTTGTAATAAAATTAAAATGTTAATGAATAAAATTTCTTTTTTGGATGGTAATCTTTATATTTGGTTGTAGTTTCCAAAAGTACTGAGTAATTCAGTTAATAATACCTTATTAAAATGTATCAAAGCGGGACTGGAGCAGTGCCTCAGTGGTTAAGGCACTTGCCTGACATGTGCGTATATGTGGGTTCAAATCCCAGCACCACGTACACAACAAAGTGTCCAAGCAACAAAGGCCACATGAAAAACTAAATAAAATTGATTCTGTGTGTGTGTCTCTCTCTCTCCCCCTCACTGTCCTTCTCTCTTTGAAAAAAAAGTACCAAAGCAAAATAAATGAAGCTCTATAGCCCAAAGTAGTCTAAATATATACTATAAATATTTTAAATTATGACATGCTATAGAAAAAAATGAAGATGTGTATTTATGATATAACAAAGTACAAAAAAAGGCATGGAACCAAATCAACTTAAGTCATCAAGACATTAATTGCATTGCCATAAATGTGGTATTTTTAATAACAATTATATATACTAGAAAGCATGAGAAAACACAGACAGATATTACAATAAAGAGATTTTTTTTAAAGAGAGAGGGATGGTGAGAGAGAGAATCAATTTCATTATTTTTTACATGTGGCTTTCTTTGCTCCAACACTTCATTTTGTACATGGTGCTGGGGTTTGAACCCGTGTCCTCATGCATGCCAGGCAAATGCATAACTGCTGAGCCACTGCTCCAGCCCCACAATATCGGTATTTTAAAAAGAATACATATTTAAGCAAAATATTGATACACACTCACCCAGTAAGCATTGTGTAGAGGAGAACACCAAGACTCCATATGTCACAAGCGGCATCATAGCCTTGTCGTTTTAAAACCTAGAAAAAGTAAAAGATTAGTATTAGCACACTACTGTTTTTATGTATATTTGGATAGGCTGAACTAAATTATATTTTCAAACTCAATATATATATATATAAGAAATAATATATATATATAAGAAAACTTCAATAGCACATGGATAACAAGGCAATATATTAATCTTATTCTACAATGTTCTAACAATTTGCATATATAAATTTAAATTTGGTATTTGAATAACATTTACTGAGTAGGTACACAGAGAAATACAAAACACACTGAAGATCAATTTTGCATTTTATATTTTGTACAGCATTAGAGAATTGTTTACAAATAAGAATATTTTTAAGAACACATATCACACAAATGATATACTGCAAAATACCACATGTAAATATAAACAAATATGTTGATTCACTCAAGCACTTAATAATTACTATTATCAGGCATGTGTTATGACAAATATGAAGAAAAATCAATTTTCTAAAAAATTAGAATCTGGCAGAGGAAATACATCATAACAAAATCAAGACCAATGTTCTATGGGTATAAAAATGAGGAAGAAATTTATTCTTTTTTTGTGTAGCTAGGGAATCAAGTTTAGGGCCTCTCATATGCCAGGGAAGTGCTCTACCACTGAGCATATGTCCTGATGCAATTTATTTTTTTTAAAGAGAGAGGTACACTGAGAGAGACAATCAATTTTATTTAGTTTTTCATGTGACTTTCGTTGCTCTAACACTTTGTTGTGTTTGTGGTGCTGGGGTTCAAAACTGTGTCCCTGTGCATGCCAGGCAAGTGCCATCAACATTGAGCCACCACTCCAGCCACACTATTCTTGATATGGGGAGAGAGGAAAGATTAGAGGGCAGCCAGCTTGTGTTGGACCTATTAAGTAAGAATTCAGTAAGCAAAGGGAGGAAGTGGAGGAAGGGCACAGGTCATTCAAAGGATAGAGGCAAGCAGGCAGAAGAATCTTAGCAATAAGGAGTTATGAGTGGCTAAAACTTCAAGTAGGGGATAGTAGAGAGATTAAAGAGCTTCTGTAGTATCTTATTGAGGAATTGTAACTTTTCCCTTATAGGTACTCAGATGTGATTGAAGCATTAAACAGGAAAAATTATGGGCTGGCATTTTACCCTATTTATTTGTTCAATAACTCTTCAATTAACAATTAGTAAATACACATTCTATATTGAATACAGCAAGTTTCTAAATATACCAAAATACTACAAGCAAACTCTCTCACAATTACCTCTGGTGCAACAAAGTTTGCAGTATAACAAGGAGTCATGAGAAGACCATTTTCTGCTCTCAGTTGTTTGGCAAAGCCAAAATCACAAATTCGAATAGATTCTGGATTACCAGATTCATCCACATAAAGAATGTTGCTAGGTTTCAAGTCTCTGTGAACCACCTACATTGAAATAAAAATTAAAGAGTTAACAATAATGATACATTTCCATTATGGAAAATTCTTTTCCTTTATTGGTTTAGCATCATTTTACATAATGAAGGGATTCATTGGTTCACATTCCTACGTGCATGTATATTGACAGTTGTTTAAACCCTATCTTGTGACTCCTCTGTAGTTCCCCCAAGTTACAGTTATAAATGACCACATACATGTAATTGAGACCTTGAAATTATTAGTCAACTGTACTCTACAGTACTGAACACCTTTTCCCTCCCTCCCTTTCTTCTGCTACTCCCTTTATAGCTATAGTCCCGACAGCTAACGTGTTACTTCAGATTTGGTGGGTCTATTAAATAAACTTGACTAACTTTCATCCTATATTGGGTTTTATTCTGGCTTCCACATATGAGAGAAAACATTTGACCCTTAAGTTTCTGGGACTGGCTTGCTTCACTCAGTTTAATTTTTTTCCATTTCCACCCATTTACCTGCAAAAGCCATGATATCATTCTTTCTAATAGCTGAGTAGAACTCCATTATATATACACATACTATAGTTTTTGGATCCATTCTTCTGGTGAAGGGCATCTAGGTTGTTTCCACAATTTTGCTATTGAAAACTGAGTCGCTATAAACACTGACATAGCTGTAATAAGCTGATACTAGCTCTTCTGTGAAAATACCCAGGAGGGGGATAGCTGGGTCAAATGGTGGTTCCAACCCTAATTGTTTGAGGAGTCTCCACACTGCTTTCCAGATTGGCTGTACCAGTTTGCAGTCCCACCAAGAGTGTATTAGTGTTCCTTTTAGCCCACAACCCCACCAGCATCTGTTTTTGATCATATTCTTCATTTTTGCCAATATGACTGGAGTGAGATGGAATCTCAGTGCAGTTTTGATTTGCATCTCTCGTGTATTTATTGGCTTTTAGAACTTCCTCTGTAGAAAAGCAGCTCTTCTGTTCCACAGCCCATTTATTTATTTATTTTTAAAGAGAGGGGCAGTGAGAGAGTGAATGACAGAATCTATTTTATTTAGTTTTTTCATGTGGTTTTCATTGCTCAGATACTCAGTTGTGTACGTGGTTCTGGGGTTTTAACGTACATACTCATGCATGCCAGACAAGCGCTGTAACTGCTGAGCCACTGCTCCAGCCCTCACAGCCCATTTATTGATTGGAGAGTTTGTGTTTTTGGTGTTCATTTTTTTGAGTTCTTTGCATATTCTCTAGAGGGGGTAACATCTGATCCAAAATTCAAAGAACACAATAACAGTGTAATAAAGCCATTCCAAATAAAGGGAATAGTACATATGAGGTAGGTACATGATAAGTCTATTGACAGAAAAAATGGAACAGGCAGTGTTTAGGATTTCAGAGGAGAAGGAAACAAAAAACCTGGACTTCAATTGTATTGTCTTTTTTTTAAAGAGAGTTAATTTTTTTAATTTTTCATTTTTGTCTTTTGAAATACAAGTGAATATGTCATATATACATTTTGTTTATAGAGTTTTGTATAAAAGCTTTCCCTTTTTTTTTAAAGAAAGAGGCACAGTAAGAGAGAGAGAGAGAGTTAGTTTGTGTGTGTGTGTGTGTGTGTGAGAGAGAGAGAGAGAGAGAGAGAGAGAGAGAGAGAATGAATCAATTTTATTTAGTTTTTCATGTGGTTTTTGTTGCTCCAACACTTTGTTGTGTATTTGGTGCTGGGGTTCTAACCTGTGCCCTTGCGCATGCCAGGCAAGCACCATACCTGCTGAGCCACCGCTCCAGCCCTGTCATAAGCTTTTCTGATGACTTCTTTTTAGACTTGTGTTTATCCATCACCATATTCTATTCTAATCAATCATTTCAGTTTTAGTTCCTTAAATCTAGAGTACTATTTTACTAATTATTGATAAATCACTGGGAAAAGAACATAGAAGACTTAACTGACTGCAAGTCATAATTTTCCAGTGAATACAGAGTTCTACAACTTTCAAGATAAAATACTAGGCAAACCTTGATTAACTAGCACTAGCAGTTAGGAAGCTGTAGAATTAACAATTTCCACTTGTTAACTTCTAAGAGCAAAGACAAAATGAGAAGAAAGCAGTGAAAATGAACTCTGTAAAGTACTCTTTCCCATACATATATCAAAATATATGTATGTGTACCATAAATATATATTTCTTTGTCAATTAAAATGTAAAGAAAGCAATTTGTTTCCCTTGCTTTGTCCTTCACTCCTCTGATCTCCTTTCTTCCTTCTTTCCCTCATTTTCTCCTTTTCCTCTGTCTGTCCCAGAATTCCTGCTTTTAAAAATATAATTTTATTGCTTTTTACTAAAATTTTGCCTGCCCTGATCTCCTTTCTTTTAAAAATATGATGATCTCACTCACCTTTTCTTGGAAAGCATAAGGATTTAGTATAAACAAGCTAGGATTTCAAAATTCAATGGGAAAAGTTTACTGCAGGGAAAACCAGTAGAGAAACGAATCTAGTAGTAGTTATTTTCCATTACAAGCAGAAAGTAACTTCCACATTTGTTATTTTAGCTAAAATATTAAGAAAAAGAAATAAAGTGTGTGTATGTGTGCGTATGTATGTGTGTAGATAAATATGTATAAACAATGGTAAAAAAGACTTACCCCTTGTGCATGCAGATATTCAACAGTTTTGGTTATAGTAAACAGGACAGCACTGGCCTCTCGTTCAGAGAAAAATTTCTGTCTAAGAATTTTATCCAACAATTCACCTCCTTTCATAAGTTCTGTTACTACATACACATATTTCCCATCATCATACACCTAAAAATATAAAACATTATTTGAAAATTTATGTGTGCCCCAAAGTTTAACATTGTGAAAAGGTATTAAAGCTCATTTTATATTTGCAAAACATTTTACTTGTGACAACCAGTGGAGGATATAAAATCTGCAAACAATTTTATATACCTGACAATATTAAAATAAGAATTGATGAGACTGAATGTCAGAAAAATATCCTGTATTTTTCTTCTGTGAAACTTAACTCATGACAATCAAAACAACTATTGGCTAGAGTGGTGGCTTAGCAGTTGTAGTGCTTGCCTTGGCATGTGTGAGGACCCAGGTTCAAATCCCAGCACCATATATGCAACAAAAAGTGTCTGAGAAACGAAGGCCAGATGAAAAAAGAAATAAAATTAATTCTTTCTCTTTCACTTTCTCCCTCTCTCCATTTAAAATATAACACAACAATGGGCCTGGTTTACAAAGACACATTGAACTTATGGTCTTATGGTTTGTTTCTCTTTTTGATCACTTTCTATCTACTGATGACAGCAGGGACTAGTATCAAAGACATATTTCTGTGATTTTCCTGGAATTTCTGCAAAGGCTGAACTTCTATATCTACATACACAGAATGAATAAATTACTCTGGTTTTCATTAAAATGAAAGAATATTATAGCTAAGAATTAAGTAGGATGATTAAATAGAAATTCCATCCAACCACAAAGAAAAGAAGTCCTAAGATAGAAATAGAAAGCTCAATGGAATTTTGGATTTGTACCTCAGGCAATCCCTAACTGAAATAATCCACTTATTAAACTTAAGTCCTTTTTGTTTCCCTCTCACTATAGTGTTACTGGAAACCTTTATTTAGTTCCATAAGAGGTACTAGGTACTATATAGGTGCTAGGAACTCAAATACAAATAAAATGAAGTAAGTACATACTCTCAATTTTTTTACTCTGGTATGGAGAAAGAGACATATAAAAATAGTAAAATAGGGGCTGAGCGGTGGCTTAGCAGTTATGAAGCTTGCCTCACATGCATGAAGATCTGGTTTCAAACCCCAGCACCATGTACACAACTAAGTGTCAGGAGCAATGAAAGCCAAATGTAACACTAAATAAAATTGATTCTCTGTCTCTCTCTCACACTACCCTGCTCTCAAAATAATGTTGGAGATGCTGTAATAAAGTCCAAGGAAAATTTTAGAGACTTTAGAAATGAAGGAGATAGACATATAAAATAGTGACTACAGGGAGTTTCTGAGGCTAGGCTGAGAGAGTATTTTCTAGACTCCCTTTTTAATTTTCTTGGTTGAATTCTTGGAGCTTAAGTTAAAGAATCACCTAAGCTGAACATTTTTAAAAGGGGGAGTGGGAAGAGAGATCAATTTTATTTAGTTTTTCTGTGGCTTTTGTTGCTCTGACACTTAGTTGCGTATGTGGTGCTGGGGTTTGAACCCACGTCCATTCGCATGCCGGGCAAGTGCAAAACCAGACTCACCACTCTAGTCCAAAGTGAACAATTTAATGTGACTATGTTAACCTTCTAACAACAAGCAGTGATAAACCAATCTGAAGAAATTTGAGTTTTGATAACGCCCAGATATAGCCTTTAGGCCTATGTGAGCATCAGCAATAAGAGGGCAGTGGATACCTTTTGTCAGTACTCTATTATAATAAAAGCCATAGGTGACAAAGGAACCAGGGTAACATGAGAGTTCATGTAAAGGATATCTCACTTGTTTTGGGGGTAGTATTATGTAGGGCAGGCTTCCTGCAGGAAGCAGTACCTTAGCAAAATCTTAAATGTTTCATAGTTAGCGAGGTAAAGGAGGAAAATCATAAATTTAAAGATAGAGGAACATGAGAAAATGAGGCATGCTCAAAAAATTATATGCAATATAGCATGTTCAGAGCACAGGAAGTATGAAAACTGCTAGAGAGGAAGGCAGGTGTTTAAGGGGCTGGGAAGTATGAATATGAATTGTAGAAGGGAAGTAACATGGGTAGATAAGTGCATTTAGTTCTCCCTGGCAGTACTGTGTTAAACAGCTTGGGGAGTCTACAGAAACTTGTCAATCCTAAATGTTAATTAATAGCAGTATTAATATCAGACATATGTGTATATGTTCAATTAAATGCAGATATTAAAATCATCTTAAAGCAAAAATAGAAAATTACAGAAACATTTTTCTTTAGAAACAGAATTATGCTACACATGTTGTTCTTAAATCTACTTTTTAAACTTACTATACTGAAGTCATTGCCTACCACATGGTGTTTTAAAATATCCCAAATGAGGGCTCTGTCCCCTTCCCCCACTCTGGGGGAAGTCTGCTCTTTTTCCTATGCTTTACTTTCTGTGCTTTCTATAATAAAACTTGTCTACTATGAAAAAAAATAAATAAAATATCCCAAATGGGATTTAGACAACTGATTCAAATGATCCTCATTAAAGAATATACTTACATCCTTTAGAGTAATGATGTTTGGATGCTGTCCATAACGAAGGAGAATTTCAATTTCTTCTGTTGGGTCTCTCTTGCTTTTATCAATAATCTAAAAGACAAATATTTATCACAAAAACTCATGAACATAAACCTTAAATGCTTAGAGCCACAGACCACAGGTATCATCTTATATAAATATTATATCTATTAGCCATTTATTAATTGTTTCAACTACCTGGGCAGACTGTTTAATTAGAAAATTACTCTTTTTATTTTTGGTGAGGTGGGAGGGGGATACTGGGGACTGAACTCAGGGGTGCTTAACCACCAAACTATATCCCCAGCCATTTTTATTTTTGAGACAGGGTCTTGCTAAGTTACTTAGGGCCTTGCAATAAGTTGCTGAGGCTGGCTTTAAACTTGTGATCCTGTTGCTTCAGCCTTTCGAGCTGCTGGGATTACAGGTGTATGCCACCATGCCCGGCTAGAAAGCCAGTCTTGATATATATGGTAAGGCTGTAAATTCTAACCATGAGTCACATTCCCATTCAGACTGTCCAGTTTAAGATTGTAGTAAGTTTAGGACTTACTAAAAACTGAAAAGCTTCCAGAAAAGGTGCAAAAACACAGTTAACATGTCTTTTCTTTCATTATTAAATGTCTTAAACTTTTGGGAATTTAGTAACTTCTAACCCTCTATCAATACAGATATTTAAGAGGTGGATGTATCTATAACAACACCACTTTACTTCTTTTAATAAAGTTCTTTAATGAAATATCCCATTAGTTGTAAGCTACTTATAAAATACATAAAAATTAATCAACAGCAAAGTAGAACAAGCTTATTTTTGAAGCTAAGCAGAAAACTACACATAGAATTTTACTTGACAAGAATTAAGTTTAATTTTTATAATAAAGCTCTTTAAAATAATAACAGCTTTCTAATCCTTATATGCCAGATACTTCTTAAACTATTTCTCATAATGTATTAACCTGTTAAAGTAATATACGCACACACACATGCGCGCACGCACGCGCGCGCGCGCACACACACACACACACACACACACACACAGTACCAGGGATTGAACCCAGGGGTGCTTTACCCCTGAACCATATCTTTTTAAAGAGAGAAGGACAGTGAGAGAGAAAGAAAGAATTAGTTTTTATTTAGTTTTTCATCTGGACTTCATGGTGTACGTGGTACTGAGGTTCGAATCTGCACCTTCGTGCATGCCAGGCAAGTGCAAAACTGCTGAGCTACCGCTTCAGCCCCTCCCCAGGCGTTTTTATTTTGAGATGGTGTCTTGCTAAATTGCTCAGGGTCTCGATAAATTGCTGAGGCTGGCTTTAAACTTGCAATCCTCCTGCCTCAGATTCCTGAGTTGCTGGGATTACAGGTATGCGCTACCATAATTGGCTTAAAGTAATGTATTTTAAAAAGATTAAGTTTGGTTTCAATTCACTCAAAGCGTGGTCTGAAATAAATTTTGTGGGGTTTGGAGTGGTGGTTCAGTAGTTAAAGTGCTTGCCTGGCATGCGTGAGGACCCAGATTTGCACCCCAGCACCACATACACAACTAAGTGTTGGAAAACAAAAACCAGATGAAAATATAAATAAAATTGTTTCTCTCTTTCTCTTTTTTTGTACTGGGGATTGATCTCAGGGGAACTTAACCACTGAAGCCACATCCCCAGCCATTTTTATATTTCATTTTGAGTCAGGCTCTTGCTAAGTTGCTTAGGGCCTTGCTAAGATGCTGAGGCTGCCTTTGAACTTGAGCTCCTCCTGCCTCAGCCTCCCAAATGGCTGGAATTGCAGGTGTGCACCACCACACCCAGTTCCCCTCTCTTAAAAAAATTTTGTAGGTATTGCATATTCAGTTTTTAAAAGCACTCAGTGGTAGAGTGCTTGCTTGGCATGTGCGAGGACATGGGTTTGATCCACAGCACCACATAAACAACAAAGGGGAGGAAAAACAAAAACCAGATTAAAAATAAAAATTGACATACTCTCTCTAAACAAAAAAAAACTAATACAGCTACATTTTTAAATCTAAAAACGCTTACCTTCACTGCAAACTCCATGTTTGTGGCTTTATGTATACATCTCT
>PVKS010053466.1:0-10378 GCA_004027875.1 Aplodontia rufa
AAGAGGTAATGATTTAAAGCATTTTACAACAAACTGAATACCTTTTAGTAACTAATCTTCAAAATTTTAAAAAGTTCTGAGCTCAACAACTGCAGTAATGCTACAACTAGATTTTCTAGGGATTAATAATCACCTAATATATACTTCAGATGCTACAAAATATTTATTGATATATACTATTTCCAAACAATAATATTCAAGGTGACAACAACACTTTTTTCAGGGCTGAGGACCGAATTTGGTGCCTTGTGCGTGACAGGTAAGCACTCTGCCACTGAGCTAAATACCCAACCCCAAAATAATACTCTTTGAAGTCTAATAAATTTGTCTGAGAAGCAGAAATTTAGAGGACCACCACAAAGGAAACCCATATGAAAATGAGACTGTCTCTCCCGAATCATATCCCCTAAGGTCCATTCAACTCAAACACTGCGCAGGACAAAGGAACTTCGTATGTTCAGAACGCAGAACACACGACAGGCAGGCCAGCCAAGCACTGAACCACCCTGTTCGCCTTAGGTTTGAAGCAACTGAAAATCCACTACCCATTTGTCAGGTAAGGTCAACTAAGGTCTAAGTCATCGTGAGCTGTGCATTTTCCTCACAGCATAAAACAGAATACCGATCTAAAAGGAAGCTTGTTTAAATGGTACCCATAGGCCTTTTATATTTAGGTACAAGAACTTGAGCAATATGAAGGTATCTCTGGTAATGAAATAAAACTTGCTACCATTCAATTTTTAAAAAAAATAAACAACTCAGTATTCTGAATCAAGCATAAAGAGGAAAAAAATCATCTACAACTAATTAAAAATCTGAAGTGAAACCAAGTTCGGAAATACATTGTATACTAAAACTAATGTAAATCTGAAACATTTATCCATAATTCTGAATTTCTATTTTTAATTTTATTCAGGAGCCTTGCTGCTCTATTAATATTATATCTTAAAAAGTTCGCAAATGTGGGGGCTGGAGCAGTGGCTCAGCAGTTTTGGTTCTTGCCTGGCAAGCACAAGGACCCAGTTCAAATCCAAGCACCACGTACGCAACTAAGTGTTGGAGAAACACAGGCCATGTGAAAAACTAAAAGTTCTCTCTCTGTCTCTATTAAAAAACAAAACTGCAAATGCGATTTTAAAAAAATAAATTTATGATAAAATGTACAATTTATATTCTTGCTTGGGTTTCCACTTGGGATTTCATTGGAAAAATGGGAAGATGGAATCTATTGCTAATGAACTAACTGACCAAAGCTACTTTTAGTTTCAAAACCCAAAAGGGGACACTAAGAAGAGAACAGTAAGTTACCAATAATACCATGCAGAAAACTTACCTTGCAAAGGCAGGATCTTTACTCCAAATTCTTCAAGACATCCAAGGGCCTGGATAAGGTCTAGTTCCTCCTGAATGGCAGCAGGCCTATCTGTTATCAGCTGTAAGCAGCACCTGTGAGAAATTAGATTCTTAAAAAGAACTTCAGACATAGTATTACCTTTCTATATTTAGAAAGACAAGATTAGATGTATTTATCAAAAATCTATTTCAGGTGTTAGAGCAGTGGTTCGGTGCTTATGGCACTTGCCTGGCATGCACAAGTGCACGGGTTCAAACCCCAGCACCTATGTGCACAACTCAGTGCCATAGCAACAAAAGTCATGTGAAAAACCCAATAAAAATTGATTGTCTCTCACTGCTCTTTTCTTTAAAAATCCATTACATTCCAGATATTCTGCTAGATGTTTATTTTTCATAATTCTAACAGTAAGCCCATTTAACAGCAAATATCAATATCTAATTTTTTCATGTTTTAAATTTGGATACTAATTACATGAATGTATGTTTTCCTTTTTTATATTTTTATTAGTGCACTATGATTTTATATAATGTTGGGATTAGTTGTCATTTGTACATGCACATAATTCAGCAATACAATTTTTTCAATACATCCCCCACATCCCTCTACCTCCCTCACTCTGGACCCCTGATTCCTTGCCTTTCTTCTGGGTCCTATATTGTTCCTAAAAAGCCCAAATACAGGGACATAATTCTTATACCTGAAAAAAAATTTTATATATATGGTTATAGTATATTCAGTGACATTTAATAACTGCTTGCAATGTACCTTGCTTTATCTGTTCCAACATTTCCCCTTCTCCTCCCTATCGTCCCTTGTTATTCAAAATATTTGACAATGGTATTAGTTATTTTTATAGAGATATGCAGCATAGCTTATTCAAGTATCTTATGAAGTATCTTACAACTATGTAATATTAATATTTTCCATTTTTGTTTGATGGATCTAATACATCAGTTTGTCTACTTTACTTTCAAACCTCGGTTTAGGTCCAGCCTCCACAAACGAGGGATACCATTCAGCCCTTGACTCTATTTGGCTAACTTCACTTAGCAAAATTTCTTCCAATGCCATCCATTTACCTTCAATAGATGCAATATCATCTTTTCTAATAGATGAGTAGAACTCTATTCTGTACATATACCACAACTTTTGGATCCATTCATCCAGTGAGGGGCATCTGGGTTAGTTCCATCATATAGCTATTGTTAACTGAGCCTCTACGAACATGGGTATTGCTGTGTCGCTGTCATGTGCTGATTCTAACTCCTCTGGGAAGATATCCAGAAGACAGAGCTGGATAGTAGCGTAGATACAACCCTTAATTTTTTGAGGAGTCTCCACACTACATCCAGAGTGATCGGATCAGTCTGCAATTCTACCAACAGAACAGTCTGCTACTGTTCCTATCTCCTCACAACCCCTCCAGCATCTGTTACTGTTTATATTCTTCATCTTTGCTAGTCTGACTGGAGCGAGGTAAAATCTTAAGGTAGTTTTGATTTGCATTTCTGATCCTTAGTGATTTAGAACACTTTCTCATATTCATTAGCTTGCTTAATGTCCTCTGTTGAGAAGTTTAATTCTCTGGCCCATTGGATTGTTTGGATATTAATCCCGTCAGAGGGATCACAGGCCATGATTCCCTCCCATTCTGTAGGTTGACTGCTTTGACTATGTCCTTGGCTGCACAGAAACTTTTTAGTTTAATTACACAAAAACTGATTTTTGACTAATTCTTATACTTTGGGATCCTTGTTGAGGAAGTCATTACCAACTCCCATATGCTGGAGTGTTTGCGCTCATTTCTCTTCTAGCAGTTGCGTGGTAGTTGGCTTGATTCCTAATTCCTTGATCCATTTAAAATTGATTTTTGTGCACTGAGAGGTAAGGATCTACTTAGTTTTCTGCAACTGGCTGTCCAGTCTGTCCAACACTATTTGTTGAATACGCTCTCTCTTCCATGTTATAGGATGACTCCCCTTGTTAAAGATCAGATGTTTAAAGATTTGTGGGTTTGTCCGAGTCTTCTATTCCTTTGATTTTCATTCCTATTTTGATATCACTACCATGCTGTTTTTAATATTACAGCCCTAGAGTATAATTTTAGATCTGGTATTACAAAACCACCTGTTTTTTGCTTAGTAATGTTTTGGCTATTCTGGGTTTCTTGTTGTTCCACATGAATTTGAGAATCACTTTTTCTGTATCTACAAAGAATATTGGAATCCTGACAGGGGACTGCGTTGAATCTGTGTAGTGCTTTTGTCAGAATGGCCATTTTCTGCCTAACCAAGAGCATGGAACATCTTTCCATCTTCTCAGGTCTTCTACAATTTTTCAGTGTTCGATACTTTTCATTGTGGAGATCATTTCCTGTTGTTAATTCCCAATATTTTACTCTTTTAGAGAATATTGTGAATGGGACCGATTTCCTAATTTCTTCTTCTTCCCTGTTATTGGCATATAGGGAAGCTATTGATTTATAGGTGTTGATCTTGTAGTCTGCTACTTTGCCTAATCTGGTTTTTTCTAGCTCTAGCAGTTTTCTGGTGGAGTTTTTTGGATCGTTCAGATATAGGATCATGTCATCAACGAAAAGGGATAGTTTGACTTCCACCCTTCCTATTCTTACCCCTTTGATTTCGCCCTCCTGATTGCTCCAGCGAGGGTTTCAAGGACTATATTGAACAAAAGTGGTTGAAGCTGGCAGCCTTGTCTTCTTCCCGTATTCAGTGGAAATGCTTTCAACCTTTCTCCATTTAATATACTAGCTGAGGGTTTAGCATATATGGCCTTTACAAAGTTCCTTTCACTGTTTTCTCTAGAGTTTTGAGCATAAATGGGCACTGGATTTCATAGAAGTCCTTTTCTGCATCTATGGAGATGGTCTTATGTTTTTTGCCTTTAATTCTGGTTAAGTGATGATCTACATGTTTTCATTTGTGTTCATTTGTGTGCGTTGAAGCAGCCTTGCAGACCTGCAATGAAGCCTGCTTGATCATGAGCAATTATTTTCTTGATGTGTTTCTGAATGCGGTTTGCAAGAACCTTATTAAGGATTTTTCCAACAATATTCATGAGGGATATTGGTCTGTAGGGTTTTTTTTTCCCAATGTGTCTTTGTTAGATTT
The DNA here is from genome assembly GCA_004027875.1 of Aplodontia rufa. NCBI lineage: Eukaryota > Metazoa > Chordata > Mammalia > Rodentia > Aplodontiidae > Aplodontia > Aplodontia rufa. Next base: position 4,489 of record PVKS010053466.1, read on the forward strand.
TGGTATCAGTTACGGTTGCTTCAAAAAAAAAAAAAAAAAAAAAAACCTGTGTCCAAGAGTTTTCAATTCCTTAGAATAGCTTAAGGAGAGGTGTTAGCTTTTCTTCAAAGGTGAAGTAAAACTCAGCAGGGTATCCATCAGGTCTTGGGCTTTTCTTCTTTGGAAGACACTTGCTGTACAGATTATGGTGCCTATTATTGGGCTGTTTAGGATTTAAAAGTCATCCTGTATCAACTTGGGGATGTTGTAGGTGTCTAGAAATTTGTCCATGTCATTCAGATTATCTGATTTAGAGAATAGTTTTTAAAATATGTTCTGATAACCTGATTTCAAGGGGGTTAGTGGTGATTGCCCTTCTCCTTGGTGATTTTGATTTGCTTTCTTTTAATTGGATTAGCTTGGGGTCTGTCAGTTTTTTCTTTTTTTGAAGAACCAGCTCTTTGTTTCATTGATTTTTAGTTTGCAATTGAATTGATTTCACCTTTGATCTTATTTCCCCATCTTCTGCTGGCTTTGGAATTAGACTGTTCCTTTTGTAGAGATGTGAGCTGGAGCATAAGCCTATTTGTTGGGGATCTCTCCTGATTCTTACTGAGGACACTCAGTGCAATAAATTTTCCCCTTAAGAATGCTTTCAGGCTGTCCCAGATCGACATGTGTCTTCTCATTCTCTTCCAGTAATTCCTTGAGCTCCTGTCTTCTTGGATCCATTCTTCATTTAATATTGTGTTATTTGATCTCCACATTTGAGTTTCGTGCCCTGGTTTTTGCTATGAATTATTAGGGTCATAGCATCACAGTGTGATAGATTACATGGAATCATTTTATATTTACTGAGATTTCCTTTTTGAAGTGAAATATCTTCTATTTTGGAGAGATCCATGTGCTGCTGAGAAGGTCTATTCTGCCAATTTGGAGTGGAATATTCTATAGATGTCTGTTAAGTCTGTTTATGATTAGACTGGAGATCTTTCTTTGCTTCGATGAACTCTATTGGTGATAGAGTGTTAAAGTCTCCCAGTACTATTTTGTTGAGGCTGATAAGCGGTTTTATATTGTGGGAGTATTTTTCCGCATAGTTGCGAGCACTGGTTTTTGGAGAGTATATATTTACTATACTTATTTCCTCCTGTTGTATTGTTCCCTTTACTAGGATGAAATGGCCTTTATCTCTTTTCATTTATTTGATAACCAATTCGTCAGATCTAACAACAACTCCAGCTTGCTTTTTTGGGGCCATATGCCTGGCAGAGTTTTTTCCATCCTTTCACCAATCTGTGGGTGTCCCTGGCTGTAAGATGGGTTTCCTGTAGGCAGCATATTGGATTTATTTTTGACCCAATCTATGTCCTCTGATTGGTGCACTGAGACCATTCACATTCAGCATTAGAACTGTTATGTGGTTGTGGATTATATTTGTTGTGCTTTATTTATAAATTCTGTGCTTAGTTGTCCGTTTGATAGCATGTGCCTTTAGTGAATTTCCTGATTGTGGGTTCTGAGGAATATTAGCTTGTACTTGTATCTGGAGCTTATCTTTGAGAATTCTTTATGATGCTGGCTTTCTGTTCACGAATGCTTCAAGTTTATTCTCATCATGAAAAGTACTTATTTCCCCCTCAAATTTGAAGCCCAGTTTTGCTGGGTGTAGTATACTTGGCTGCATGTTTTGTTCATTCAGGCATTGAAAGATCTCCTTCCAAGATTTTCTCGCTTTGAGTCTAAACTGAGAAGTCAGGTGTGATTATTTGTTTGCCTCTGAATGTGATTTGACATGTCTCCCTTGCTGCTTTCAATATTCTTTCCTTGATTTCCCTGTTGTACATTTTGAGTATGATGTGTCTTGTTGAGCTTCTATTTGATTATGCCTACTGGGATTAGGCTTGCTGGATGAGCATATCTGACCTTTTATATGGGCAAAATTTTCTTTAGCTATTTCCTTGAGAATATTCCTTATCCCATTTGTGTTTCCATTTCTTCCTGTTTACCAATTACTCTTGTTTCTTCTCATTTCATCCCAGACATTTTCATACTCCTGTTCATGTTTTCTGAGTTTTTTTCATTCATGCTCTGGCTTGCTCTGCCTGTCCTCATTGTCAGAAGTTCTTTAAGAGCTGAGGTTCTGTTTTCTATAGAAGTTAGTCTATTAAATTCTCCCGTGGTTCCTCTATCATTGACTGCACATGTTAGCTGTTACTTCCTTTTTGAGTATGTCTATTTCTTTGATGAGAGTTTTTCTTGAGTCATCTCACTTAGTCCTTCATTATATCTTCTTTTAGTTCACTGTTCCTTTTAGTAATCAGATCACTAATAACATTATCAAGGTGTTCATCTCAACCCCTATCAATGGCATCCTTTTGGGGGGAGTTGTGGGGTTGAGGTGAACCTCTCCTTGTTTGATTCTTCATTTTGAAGATCTTCTAGATCTCTGAATTGAGGTTTCCTGAGGGGAAAGCAGGCAGTTCTCTAGGTGGTTTTTCCTTGCAAGTCAAACAGTCAGATGGGCCATCAACTCTTTGATGATCACCTTCTTCCAGATGCTGTTTCCGCCTGGGTCCTGTAGTTGCTCTACCTTTTGGTTCCAGGCTCAAGACTACAAATCTGAAACTACCAAAATAGAGACCTACCTTCCAGCAGGACCCAACAGGAATATGGGGTTTAGGTAGGTGTGTCTGCTCCAGGCAGGGAACCTCCCCTGGTAGGTCCTGAGATAGGCTGCTCTGTACAGGGGTCCCACTGGTAGTGCCCTGAGCACCTTCTGGCAGGAGTCAAACAGGCCCCAACCAGAACATGGGGTGTCTGGTAGGCAGGGCTGCTGCAGGCAGGGAACATCCCCTCCTTGGTCCTGAGCAGGGCTGCCCCAGATGGGGGTCCAACCGATGGTGTCCTCAGCGCCTTCCAGTAGGACTCAAACATGCCCCAAACAAAAACCTTAATATCTACTTTTTAAAAAAGCAAAATATGGAGTTCAAAAAGGTGGAGTAATTTGACCTCAGTTACACACATAGCATGTAATCACATCATGGTAGGAAGCACCATAATTTCATTTAGAGGTATATTTACTGATTAATACAAAAGTAATGATTATATTAAAAAAGGATTATTTTATGAACACAAAATTCAGATAATTTCCAGGTTTCCTTCTAGAAGAATTCAGTCTTAATATTCTTTCCCAAAACAAAGGATAAAAACTGCAAAAGAACACTTTCTAATTAAAGAGCGAAATCAGATAAATCAGTACTGACATTAACTACAAGAGAAGCAATTTGCTAACGTAAGAATATACAACAACTATGGAGTTTTTTGTTTTGTTGAGATGGGAGGTCTCACTTTCTTGCCCAAGTAAGTCCTCAACCTCCAGAGTAGCTGGGATGAAAAGTATGTATCACTGCACCTGGGATCATGACAATTTTTTCCATATCAAAGATTCTTTAAGCTGATGGGAATTATTTTATGTTAAAATATCTCATTCCTACTTATATAATACACATTATAATTTGTGAATCCTTAAAAAGCAAATAATAATTACAACCACTTGAAGGTAATCACAGCTAACATCTTTCCTTATAATTTTTACATACATGTTTAAAGCATTAATAGATTATTTATAGAATGTGCCCATGTACCAAATGTTAAAAACTTCTAGACTTTGGAGCAACCTATGAAATTGACATTATAATCCCTGTTTCTTTGAGGAAACAGTTAAGAAAACTGTCCAAGATTAAATAGCTAATATTGGAGGAGGTGGGATTTGAACATAGGCAGTCTGCTCCATGGACTGTGCTCTTATTCTTTGATACTGTTTCTTCTGTCCCATGGGAGATCATTTTGAGTGATTCATAAATATTTAAAATTCAACACCACTAGATTTCATTTAAGCTAAGACACATTCTATTGTTATCTCCAACATTATTTTATGGCCCAAGGAAATAAAAAATACCTGCCAATTATCATTGTAAGATGTTACTGGTTATGACATACACTTCACTTCAGAGATGGTAAAATTTGAAAAAATGTGCTTTTAAGTCCCAATTACTTTAACAACTGCCTCAAAAAATTAAAAAATGAACAAATCCTAGGAATAAGCCTCTTCAAGGTGATAGGCTTCTACACTAAAAATTATGAAAGTCAAGAAGTGGAGGTGAGATTCAAGATGGAGATCTGAAGACAAAAGGCTTCCCCTGCACCCCTGAGACTAATCAGGAAATCTCCAGCTTCTCTCCAGTATTTTGAAGTGCATTTTGGGGATTAACATTATGAATCACCAGTCCTAATCTTAGCAGTGGCTTTGAGGAATAGAGACCTAGGAGCGACCAGGGGTTCTTTGTTCTGTTCTGTCTCTGCTTACAAGTGGCAGCTGCGGCAGCAGCCCGCTGGCCAGGCAATTGCACTCTCCCGCCTACATTCCACCCTCCTGAATCACATCTGCACAGAAAACCTGCACCGCTTTAAAAAAAAAAGCCTTCTAGCAAAACCCCTTCCCGGGCCTGCGCTCTGTCTGTCAGCAAGATCAGTGTCTCGAAACTGCTTTCATACAGTCACAGAGCAACAGTTTGCAAGGAAGAAGCAGGTGCAGGAGCTGCAAGGGCGTGGGAGCCAAGCAAGCATCCATCTTTTAACCCTTTGTTGGATACCTCACTCCCAGCCCGCCCGATTAGGAAATAAGACCTCTTTAGGCTTGCAAAGCAAGCTCTAAATACTCCGTCTGGAGGCAGCTGAGATCACAGGCGGAAACGGGACCAGAACGCTTGGCCCAAGCCCTGAAGAAGGTGTGGGAGCAGCAAGGGCTGGGGAGCAGAACATCCATTTTTTAACCTACACTCCCTGTCCTGGACCCGCCTCCCCGGGTCTGCAGAACAGGCTCAAAACTGTGCATGGAACCAGCAGCTGAACACAGGCTGACTCAGGAGCAGAAGATGTGGACCGGGGCCTGAATCCTTTTCTCATAAAGGATCTGCGGCTGAGGAGTAACGGGGTTCAAGGCTCTGTCCTTCCACTATAGACAGAAGGTCACAGCTTGGACCAGCGGGCCACACCTCTATGATCACAGAAGTCATTTTTGACAACAACCAGCAGATGGAGCTCTGATAACATAATATCTTCTGACTTTCAGATCCCCTGAAATCCGCATCTAAAAAATTAAAACTTCTCATATCCAACGAGAAATAGAAGATCCAATCCCTGAAAGGACCAGAGACACTCTTAATACTGATACCTCCAGGGTTTTCCTATTAAGTATTTTTTTCCTCTTTTTTCTATTTCAATTTCACATTCTAGGTGTGTACCAAGGTGATATCTGGTGGAGTTTACTGGTTCTCCAATATATAAAAACTCTAGCAGTTTTTACTTCTCTGTTATGCTAATGTTGAAGAGCAGTTAACCCCTACTCTTTTAATTTTTAAAAAATTTTTAATTTTTTTTACTTTTTAATTTTTTTTCCCTTTTTTCTCTCTCCTGTTAGGGGGAAAATTAACAATAGTAATTCTTATTTTCGTAGCCTGTTTTTAAGGTTTCTTCCTCTTTTCCTTTTTTCCCTATTTAGCGTATCTCTGATTCCCTCTTACCCATCCAGTCTAGCCCTGTTCCCATTCTTGTGAAGGACTTTGGTCAGTGCATCAAGTATTTGAAATATTTTATGCCTGAAAAGCACAATTCTCAGGGAATACTTCTTCCCTTAAATTTTAGCAATAACCCTTTTACCCTTCCTTCAGTAGGCCCAGCTATCCTAGCTTCCCCTCAGATCTGTATTTCTTTTCTACTTCTTTCCTGCTTTTTTAAAACTTAGTAAATTTCTTCTGTTCAATTTCCTTTTCTCTTCAAATGTTTTCCTCTTTGAATTTTCTTTTTCTTTCTACAGCAAATTCTTTAACTCCTCCACTTTCTCACTGTA
>PVKS010053467.1:0-10395 GCA_004027875.1 Aplodontia rufa
ACTTTTGTGCATTAAAGGACATTTTTTTTTAATTTTTTTTTAAAGAGAGAGGGACAGTGAGAGAGACAGAGAAGAACAACTTTATTGAGTTTTTCACATGGCCTTAGTTGCTCCAACACTCAGTTGTGTACGTGGTGCTGGGGTTTGAACCCGGGTCCTCGTGCTTGCCAGGCAAGCACCAAAACCGCTGAGCCACCGCTCCAGCCCCTAAAGGACATTTTTAACATGAAAAAAATACCTAGGAAGAAAAAATGTTTGGAATCATATAGCTGATAAGGAGCTTGCATCCAGAATACATAAAGAGCTCCTACAATTTAACAACAACAACAAAAAAATTAAAAATGGGTAAAGAATTTCAATACACATCACCACAAAGATGTACAAATGACGAATAAGCACAGGAAAAGTTGCTCTACACCATCAATCATGCAAACTGAAACCACAATGAAATACCATCCACATGTAATAGGATGGCTATCAAAAATTAATGAAGGGAGGCAGAGCAACATGATTAATGAGTAAGATCCTCAGTGATCTTCTCCCCACAGGCACACCAAGTTGAACAGCTATTCACACACAAAATTACTTTCATTAAACCCAAGCAAATCAGATGAGAGATGAAAGGACCAGCTTTTGGTATAATAAAATGAAAAGACACAAATTAGAAAGTAGAAAGAAAAGAGTTGTTCACCTTACCCCTCCCCAAATTCTAAGCAGCCCAACTTGGAGAAGATGCCTCCCACTTTGGGGACAAAGAAACAATTTAGTCCAGGCCTGACTTTAAACCCAGTAGTAGACATGGTGAAATCCAGTACTAGGTCAACCGCCCAAACCACTACCAATCCCAGGCCAACACCTGCAGACTGAGCCACACCCTTCTTCCAATGTCAGGCAGGAGAGAGGGGGGCTAAACTCAACCCAGAGGGGAACAGGCAACAAAAGTTAGAACAGAGATTTGTCTTGGAACTCAGTGCCAGACCAACCACAGGAAGACCCAGCACCCAGTAAAAACACAAGGTTCCATACATAGCACAAATGGAGCCCCTAGACTGGTCCCAGACTCAGGTGGGCACTTGTGGGACAGACCTGAATTTCAGCCTGCACCATTTCTAGCTTTGGAGTGGGTCTGAGGCAAACCTCTCCACCTCCCAAGACTGTGCAGGACCCTGTGGCTATGAGACTCAGGTGCACATCACCTTAGCATCAGCCTTCTCAGACTATCTCCACCACCCAACTCCATCTGTGGGCAGCAAAACAACCACCAGGCCACTGCTCACAGATGTGGCTATGGAACTGCCCCTGCACCAGGCAGATATCTGCAACCAAGCGGGATGGACATGTGATTCAGCTTGCATCACCACCAGCTGTGGTGTGGGCGAAGATACATCTCTAAGACTGTGCAGTCTCCCTGCATGTGTGAAACTCAAGCATGACCCAGCTTAGCATTAGCATAGGTGCCCAAGGGACTGCCTTCATCAAAACTACCCCAACCTCAGGCAGTATAATGTGGTGCAAGACTCTATTTGCTGAGGATAGGATCGCTAGTAAGCATACAACTTCATCTTGGAACTTAGTGCTGGGCTGGTGAAATCTAAAAATGGGCAGATCCTAACAGCCCCCATCTCCTTGTCTGCCTGCATGTTAAGCCTCCAGAAGGGCTTTGGTGCCAGGAGAAGACAAACAACCCTCCACCCCCACTGGACTTCTATTCCAGCTAGCATCACCTGTGCCTGGTTGCAGCAGTCTTTGGCAACAAGTCCATCTTGCCAAAGGGCAGTCCATAGCAGTGCAGACCGTGGTCTTCCTCAGTATGGTGCTGCTCTTGGCAAGTTGTGGGCTTGGGATGTGATACAGCTTGGAAGCATCAGTGACCACAATTGTGACACAGGAATCTGGGGTTTGTCCATCAAATATGACTCTGCCCAGAACTGGGTAGACTTCCACAGTATCTGACCACAGACAGTGACTGTGGACAAGGCATCTAGGCCTATCACAACCCCACAGAGAGGAGTTTATAGACAAACTACTCATTCGACACACTCTCTTAATTCATTCTGAGCAACATACCACAGTGTATTTGTGACAAACCTGGGTTTGGATTAGCTAGCAGACTCCTTACAAATCTGGGACCTGCATGCCATCCAGTGCTGAAATAGGAGTGACTACAGGTTCAGAGAAAATAATCAGCCTGAAAAGAATGATGGTGCAAACCGGTAATTCTAGTGACTGAGGAGGAAGGCTGAAGGATAGTAAGTTTGAGTCTAGCCTGGGCCATTTAATAAAAATTAAAAAATAAAAAGGGCTGGGTGCATTCAGTGGTAGAGCACCCCTGGATTCAACCCCTTGTACTGAAAAAAAATCAATCTCTGGAAAGACAGACAGGTACAGAATACAATATTCTCTGTAAATGGAAGACAAAAGAAAGCAAAAATGGCCATAGTAGTATGAGAGAAAATGGACTTAATAGACTTTACATCAAAAGCAGTAAAAGGATCAAGAAAGACCATGATATAATTCAGCAAGAAGAAATAACAACTGCAAATATACATGCACCCAATATTTTAACACCCAAATATGTAAAGCAAGTATTAATAAACCCAAAGAGAAAGACAGACTCAAATATAATAATAGATGTGGACTTTAATACCCCACTTTCAGCAATGGAAAGATCATCCAGACAGAAAACCAACAAAGAAACCACAGAACTAAACAACCCTATACCAAACAGACTTAATAGACATCTAGCAAACATTTTATACAACAGGTTTTGAATACTCATTTTTCTCATCAGCACATAGAACTCTCCCCTGGCTAGATTATATGATAGGCCACAAAACAAGTCTCAAAAGACTGGGGGAATAGAAGTATCACAGAGCTTGTCTAGCATGTACAAAGCCCTGATTTCAGTCCGAAGCACTACACCAAAAAAGTCTCAACAAATTTTTAAAAACCGAAAAAATATTACCTCTTCTGATAACAATGCAATAAAACCAGAAATCCATAAGAAAACTTTTGAAAACTATACAAATACATGGAAATTAACCAACTTAATTTTAAACAATGAATCAAAAAAGAAATCAAGAAGGAAATTTGAAGAATTTCTTGAAATAAATGAAAGTGAAGCTACAACATACCAAAACCTATGAAATACAGCAAAAACAGTAGTAAAAGGTAAGTTTTTATAATTGATGCCTAAATAAAAGCAGAAAGATCTGCAATAAATAACCAGAGAGATCTAAATAAATAATTTATTGCTGCATCTCAAGGACCTAGAAAAACAAGAACAAATCAAACCCAAAATTAGTAGAAGGAAAGAAACGATAAAAATCAGAGCAGAAATAAATGAAACGAAGACTAAAAAACACAAAAGGTCGTCCAGGTGTGAGGCAGGAGGATCGCAAGCTCAAGGTCAGTCTGAGAAACTTAGCAAGACCCTGTCTCAAAATGAAAATAAAAAGGGCTAGGGATATAGCTCAGGGGGGAGAGCACCCTTGGGTTCAATCCCCAGTACTACATCCCCACAAAGAAAAATACAAAAGATGAACAAAAATAAGAACAGGTTATTTGAAAAGATAACAAATAAAAACCCTTAGCTACACTAAGAAAAAGAGAGAAAAGATTCAAAAATAAAATCAGAGATGAAAAGGGAGACATTATAGCTAATACCACAGAAATACAAATGATTATTAGAGATTATTATAAATAACTATGTGCCAACAGATTTGATAACCTATATGAAATGGAGAAACTCCTAGACAACGATTTTCCAAGAATGTATCAGAAAGAAATTTAAAACATGAACACACCAATAACAAGTAATGAAATTGAATCAGTAATAAAAAAGCCTCCCATCAAAGAGAAGTCTAGGATCATGAGGACTTCATTTTTTTAATTCTACCAAATATTTAAAGAAGATGTAATAACAATTTATATTTACATTATTTCAAAAAACAGAAGAGGAACAAATTCTTCCAAATACATTCTAAATGACCAGCATTACCCTGACATCAAAACCAGATGAGTACACAACAACAAAAAAGAAAATTACAGGCCAATATTCTTGACTGACAATGATACAAAAATTCCCAATGAATGCCAGCAATTGATTCCAACAGCACACTAAAAACATTATTATTCACCATGATTTACTGGGATTCACCCCAAGGATTCAAAGATTATTAAATATATGCAAATCAATAAATAGATATACCACATTCAATATTAAGGATAATAAAACAATCAATTATCTCGATAGATGCAGAAAAAGCATTAGATAAAATCCAACATCCCTTCTTGTTAAGAACACTGAACAAAAGAGGTATAGAAACATATAATAAAGGCCATTTATAAGGCAACAGCTAACATTATCCTAAGTATGGAAAAGTTGAAAGCTTTCTCTTTTTTTCTGGAACAAAACAAGGATGCTCACTGTTAACACTTCCACTCAACAAAATGCTGTATGCCCTAACCAGAGCAATCAGGTCAGAGAAAGGAAGAAAGGACATTCAAACTGAAAAAAGAAGTCATCAAATTGTGTTTGCAGGTGACATAATTGTATATATGAAAAAAAAAGCAAGAATCCACCAAAGACTACCAGAACTAATTCAGCAAAGTTGTAGGACACGAAATCAACACATGAGAATCAGTAGCAATGCTATAGGCAACAGCAAATTATCTGAAATAGAAATCAAGGAAAAAAACTCATTTACTACAGTCACACACAAAATAAAATACCTAGGAAGAAGAGATGAAAGATCTCTAATATGAGATCTCTAAAACACTGTCAAAGATACTAAAGAGAACAAAAATGTGGAAACATATACTGTGTTCATGATTTGGAAGAATCAATTTTGTTAAAATGTCCACACAATACAGAGCAATTCACAGATCTAATGCAATCCTTATCAAAATAGTAACAATATCCTTCATAAAACTAGAAAAAAATCCTGAAATTTATATGTAAGACCCCACAAAACCCTAAATAACCAAAGCCATCTTGAACAAAAAACAACAGAGTAGGAGGCACTTTACTACCTGAATTCAAAACATACCACAAAGCTGTAATCACAATAGCAGGGTACTGGCAGAAAATCAGATGCATACATCAATGAAAAAGAATAGAGATCTTAGAAGTAAATCCATTTTTATACAACCAACTGAATTTCTGCAAAGGTGCTAAGAACATGTACTAGACAAAAGATAGTCTTCTAATAAATGGTACTGGGAAAATTGGATATTCATATACAGAAGAATCTTTTAATAGTTACACAACTCAACTCCAAATTGGTTTGACAAATATAAGACCTTAAGCCATGAAGTCACTAGAAGAAAACGGAGGAAAAACATTGCAGTACACTGGAATGGGCAGGGATCCCCAAAGCACAGGAAATAAAAGCAAAAACTGACAAATACGATTACATGAAACTAAAGAGCTTCTGCACAGCTTAGAAAACAATCCACATAGCGAAGAGGAAACCTTCAGAATAAGAGAAAATTCTTTGCAAGCTATACATCTGACAAGGGGTTGATATCCAAAGTATATGAGAAATGATACTTATTTGAGGAGATGAAAATGTTTAACCTGATTTGAGCATTACAAAATCTATACACTTATTAAAACACTTCCATGGTATCCATTAATATGTGCAATTTTTATGTTTCTGTGTATCAAGTTTAAAAGAAATTTAACAAATTAATAGAAAATAACAAACATAGAAAAGGGTATGGATGTAAATGGTGCAGCCACCTTGGAAAAGAGTTTGGCAATTCTTCAAAAGCTAATCACATAATTACAGAGCCCAGCAATTCCACTTCTAGGTATATACTAAGTATATATAATTCAAATTAGGGACTCCAACAGATACTTGTACTACAATGGTCATTGCAGCATTATTCCTAACAGGCAAAAGATAGAAACAACCTAAGTGTATATCAAAAGATGATATCTCAGGAATAATTTGGATGAAGATTCCAACTCTCACAATTCCCACCCAAGGACAGACCATCAACTTTTTTTGCTTTGACACAAATATATACACATCCCACACTCACCCTTCTCTTTAGTTGATATTGGAAAATTCCATAGCCATCAACTGATTAAGTATGTGCTCCACAGGGCATTTGAGACACAGAATATTTCCAAAGAGTCTGGTCCATTTGTATTATGAAGATCTCCAATACTGAAAGCAGTACCCACAGCTGGTATTATAGGCTAGGGTTGCTCTGTGGATTAAAAAACAAGTTGTAAAGAACTTCAAAAACATCTAAATTAAAGCTGTGTATTGCAAAACCACTCCGCTTTTTCTGCTTTTGTATAAAAGTATGGCCAAATGTCTTTCATTTTTAACTCTTAGATGTATGAAAGATAGGTTCACATCTGACCTTGATAGAAATTAAACAAAGGATAACTGTTAAAACCAACGGTATATTCCATGTTGACATTTTCAGTTTAGGTCTTCCCCCAAAATGTATTAAAAGATAGAGGAAGGTCAACAGAAATGCCAACATTTCTATACTGCTAAAGAGAATCCTAATAGAAAAATAGTTTTGGGGGGACAAAAGAGGTAGAGATGATCTCAAATCCCAATCTATACTCTCATTCTATACCACAAATCCTTGCCTGGAACCTAATTTTCATTAATAATAAACAGGAGAGGCTGAGGTGACAGAGACAACAGGGCTTCAACTCTGTAAACTGTAAAAACAGAACAGTGAAATTACGGCGAATTAATTTCTTACAAACTAGATGCTTTCCTAAGGGACTTTGGTATTCTATGGCTGTGTTCACACATGAAGTTGTGCCCCAAAAAGATCAGCACAAACAAGAATCTGCCATCAAGAATAGGTACAAATCACCAATTTCAAAGCATGGCTAGGAAAAAAAAAGCAAGGATGAGAGTCAATATTCCCCAAGGTAGAATAGATGAGACTGACTATGAAGCAGTTTCTATAGGTAGATCCCAAACCCTCCTCTCAGGCCCAAGATATCAGGGGGAGGGAATCTCAGAGGAAACCAAATCTAATATCCCTGGATGGGGAGGGAGCTGATGACAGCACAGTGGGGCTGGATACCTTCAAAACCACACTTCCTAAACAGTCATCCATGCCTTTATTGAACGGGGGTGAAAACGATGAATCCTTTTGGGGTTAAAATGCATCAGAGCTTCCTGATGAGATATCCTATGTGAAAGGCTAAGCACAAGTTCTAGGACTCAGAATGGAATGAAAGCATCTGTGTTCCCTTCCTCTTGAGTACATCCTCTTCTGCTTCCCCAGAACTGCCCAGATAGGGTTTTAGTCTCATTCCTCAACTGATAGACTGTCAGCCAGAAACTACAGCAGGTAGTAGCACAGTCCTGTTTCCTTGCTTCTGCAGTGAGGCTACTCCTTGAACACGTTGACACTAAAGGATCTACCAAAGTGAACTTGTTTTGTTTGTGTCCCACCTACAGACAAACCAACACAGACACCATCTCTTCATCATCATTTTGTTGTTTGTGCTTCATCCTTCTGACTATTTCAACTGAAGAACTAGGACAATGTTTTCACATGTAACTTTATTAACAACATATCAATGAAATCTCAAAAGGATACACTTATATCAACGTAAAGCACAGAAATATAGCTTACTCAGGATGAATAGGATTATTATCAGGTCATGTTGCAGAACTATTAAAAATACTTCAATTTATATTTTTAGGACAATAAAAATTAAATGTTCAGGGTCTCGAAATTAGCTGGTACGCATAAAACTTCCTCTTTCAATCAACACAGAGAACATAACTATTGAATTTATAATATGCATTTGTTTCATATTGAGAAAGCAAAATAAATTGTTCAAGGCTTTGTAAGAACATATGACAATTCAGAGTTTGAGTATTAATCGTATAACTTTATCTCTCACCTCAGGATCACTGTGCTCTGCTAAGTCTTGGAGTTTCTGACCAAACCCTTTTGCTTCCTGGAATATGGAAATAAGTTCAGATTTAGTGAACTTTTCCTTGGTAAATAGTTTTGCCCTTTTTTTGAATTGGAAATTTATATTTTCAAATATTTCAATGATACAAAGAATATTAGCCTTTGACTCATTCTTGTTAAAGGGCGCAACCAGTGATGACAGTACTTCCGCACTAATCAGTTCTCTTGTATTGGCTTGATTTTTAGACAAGCACATAAACACTTTTAAAACATAAAACTTGGTTTTTACACTTCCTTTTTTCAATAATGTGAGGAAATCTGGAATATAACTGGCAATCATGTGGTGATTCTCAAATTTCACACTGAGGTGAACTAATAATTTCAGTCCAGCCAGTTGCATGGGGGAATTCAAGGGATAGGAGATTATGTCCTTACAAATTTGATGTATATATGATTCTTCCATTTTTGATTCTTCACAAGATTCAGAGTTTTCATCTACCATATTTAAAGCTTTAGGGTGTTCTTGAACATTGGGATTATTGACCAAGTTTTCAATCATAACAGTAATACCAACATCATGAATTATATCTTGAGTAAATGGGTAAGCAGGACTAACACCCATTACCATTGTAGCTATTTCATGAATGAAGGGATCCTTAGTTAACCTAAGTAGATCAACAAGTTTATCAAACTCTTTAGGCTCTAAACTAAAGCTACGTGATTTACAGCGGCAGGCCTTTGGATTAGGCCCATACATTTCCCTTTCCCTTATCTGGTTTTTGATCTCAGCCAAAGTCTGGAAGTAAGGCCCATTATAAGGTGGAATCTTGGTCAGAGGCCGAATCCCCAGAGGAGTTTCAATCAAGGTTGCAACCAAGGTCCAGTTCCCTTCTGGAGGCAAAGATTGTTCCCCTCCCTCAAGTGGAACTAAGACAATATACCTGCCCCTTGACCATGCTGCTGCTTTTTCTTTTGTAGTAAGTTTGGGTGTGGGAGGGGGTTTGGGCTCTTCCTGTATCTTGGGTGGGGGCTTATAAACTTGAGGAGGGGTCTCTTCTTTAGGCCAGAACCAAGACCCTACACTAGGCTCTTCTCCAGTCCAGAACCAGGAGCAGACATTTTCTTCATCCTCATCAGTGGACTTGATCCCAATACCAGCTTTGGGTTCTACCTCAACCACTGCCTTAGCCTGAGTCTTCATTCTAGCATTGGCAGGAACTCTGATTCCAGCTTGCAGGCCAGCCTCAGACTCTTCTCTATCTCTTGCCCTAGCACTTAAGCCAATCATGATCCAAGTTAAAGGCAAAACCCTTTAAATTCCCCCCACCCCATCTCAGCCTTGACTGAAGGTTTGTCCCAAGTTGGTGTTTTCGTACAAAGTCCAGAAGTCACTCAGTCCCCTTTCCAACTACAGGTTCTGCCAATGACATAAACATGCTGAGGAAGCTCACTCAAGGTAAGGAAGGATGGCTGGCTGTGCCTGGGAGCATCACTGTGGAGGGTGGTGGTCTTCAGTCAATCCAAGGCCACCAGATCTGCCATTGAAGTTGGACCTAGGAGTGGAGGAAGGAAATGGGGCTTTAAGTCTCTTCCAATTTTTCTCCTCATGCTGATAAGCACAGCAAGATAAGTATGGGAATTCAGTGCTGTGTGGAAAAGTAGATAATTAGCAAACTCTCTCATTTTATCCACTCTCTACATCTCCAGGTGCTACTGATATCCTTTCCAGCTTCCGAACAAGAGTATGGAGGGTAGGAAACATGGATGGGAATGAGAGTGACTAAGGAATCCCAAGGCTCTTGACCCCTGGTAGAGACAAACAGATCTCTACAACCTTATCCTGAAGATCTAACCAGGCAGTCTCCTCTCTCATACAATCCTTGGTCATCAGGAATAATTTTTCTCTTCCTTTCCTTGTTTTTAATGGTGATAAGCCCTACAGTATATCTAGAGGCAGACTTATGGACAAACAGAAGAATATGAAACTGATATCTTGGTAGACAGACCTTGATCCACAGCCCCTGTTCTTAGCTTTCCATATACACTTTGTCTAGTGTTTTCGTTTTCCGAGTCCCCTCCACTATTGTCCTGCTTTAGAGCTGTTCCTCCTCTGCCCTATTGCCCACCATTTTCCTCTCCAGTGATTGCTCTGGAACTTGTCTTAGAATTGGATTTCAATGAAGCACAATAACAGGGCAAGCAAGCGGACAGTGGGAAAGGCAGGTCTTTGCATTCTGTAACTCCAAAGTACACAGATTTCCAAGTAAATTAGAAGGAGGAGAACATACAGGGGTCATTGATAAACTGATAAAACAGAACAGATGGGATTCTCTAGCTTCAATCATCACTATCCTTGTAGCCTCACACCAACCTGAACACATGTAAGTCAATTTTCTTCTTAGCTTTAAGTTAGGTTAATTTATAAACCTTCAAAACAACTGACAGTTCTACAGACCTAGGAAGAGATCTACCCACAGA
>PVKS010053468.1:0-10398 GCA_004027875.1 Aplodontia rufa
GCTTCTGCTTCGGCTTCTCTGACTCTATGCTTCTCTGCTTTCCTCCTGACTGCTTTTTCTCTGACTGCTTTCTCTCTGCTTTCCTCCTGACTGCTTTTCTTTTTTTTTTTTTCACCTGACTAGTCGCTACTCTCTTTATCCATTACAACAACTAATAGGGGTACAGTGCAAACACGTTTATCCAATTGTAACAAATGAGTGGCCAAATAGCTTAGTCATGTGGTCAGGCATTACATCACTAAGGAAGATACAAACCGGCTGGGACAGAGTTGTTTACCACCAAATCTTTTACAAGCCAGCTGGGCCTCATGTTGGGGTAGATCCCCAACAGTTTATTATATATTGCTATTATTATATAGTGTTATTATTATATATTGCTAGGAACCTGTTTTTCATACAAAACTGGCACACACTTACCAAGAACTTTCTTGATTTTGATTCTTGTAGATTTCCAATCAATTGCTAAGAATAAAGCTACTAACAAAGGAAAAGCAGAATATGCCTAAGAATATAAATAATACCAAATCCCTCCTGGGTCTCGAGCCACTTCATTCTCCGTCGGTTGAACTAAGTTGAGGTACTGGCATATGTGTGAGGGTGTTCAGATAATGGAGAGAAGAGCAGCACCGAGGGTGTGTGTCAGGGCAAAGCAGGAATTGATGGGCTGAGAAGTATTTGAAAGATTATGGGTTTAGTTTGTCTTTCTGCAGTGCTGGAGAGCAAACTCAAGTTCTTGCTCAGTTTAGGCAAATACTCTACCACTGACCCACACTCCCAGCACTGGTTCTGACTTTACTTTGGTACCAGGATTAAACCCAGGGGTGCTCAACCACTGGGCCAAACATCCAGCCCTTTTTAAAATTTATTTTTATTTTGAGACAGGGTCTTGCTAATTTGCTTATGGCCTCATTAAGTTACCAAGGCTGACTTTGAACTCACAATCCTTCTGCCCCAGGTTCCTGAGCCACTGGGATTACAGGCATGTGCCCCCATGCCCAATCTGTGTCTGACTTTAAGTGGGAGCCTAGCTACTTACTATTTCTACGTGATACCGAGGTGGGTTATGAAACTGCTATGAACTTGTGTATATGCTATAGACAACAGTACACACTTCATGAATTAGTTGTGAGAATAATTAATCTTAGAAATAATTTCAAGGATACATATGTGCTTGTAATGGCTCCTTCCCTCTGGATAAGGCCAACTGCATAGTTAACAATGACAAACATGTGATTTAACTTCACCTCAACTTTTTTTTTTTAATTATCAATGAGCTCTAGTGAGCTCATTTTAGAACAATCCTGGGTGTGTAGAAGTGAGAGTGTCTGATCTCTTCAGTTCTCCCATCATTGTTTCTTTCAGTAGCAACATCCCTATTTGAAAACCTGAGTGCAGGAGGGCAAAGATAGCAGTGTTTTTGCTTAAAAGGCATGAAGGCAGGTATCCAAAGCCAAGCCTCTAATTCCCAAGTTCCTTGGTCCCAGCTGTGTCTGTTGGGCATGTCATCAGGTTTAAAGGAGCCAGCTGAGTTTTTGCTACAAAAGCGGAGGCAGAAAGCAGCAGATGGAGCAAGAATGTGGAGGCCTCTTTTTGAGGGGATGTCTGCGGACCAGCTTGGAGAGAGCTCGCCCTCAGATGCCAGCATCTGCTCATGGAAGCGAAAGGTTTTTCAACACTCCCCTCTTTCTTAGCTAACTTTCTATGAAGGCTGTTTGAGAAAGATTCATTTTGTACCTAATTTTGCAACTGGGGAACTGAGTATTAGAAAAAAAGGTAGTAAAGAACTTTATTTTGAATGAAAATGCTAGCAAAAGGTTTAAACCAAACCATAGGCTGAACAGGTTCACTTTTTACCTTTCCACTTACTGGCTGTGTGGTCTGGTATAAGTTATTTAACCTTACTTTGTCTTGCTCTCCCCATCTGTAAAATGGTGATAGTTAACAGTACATGTTTCATAGAGTTGTTGTGTTGATAGGTTGATATGAGTTAAAGTGCTCAGAATAGTATCTGGCTTGTATGGTTTCTGTGTTGGTTATTTTGTGTTTTCAATATTTGCTGTAGGAATTTTCATAAGAAAAGAAGCTTTGGTGTATTGGGATTTTTCTGACTTTCTGTAACTGTATTTTTCTGGACTGATTGGCTGGTAGTATCTAATGACATTGTAGTGGCTTTTAAAACAGTTTAGAAATTGAGGAGTTGTATGGCTGTATGCAGAGAATTCCTGAAAAACTTGTGAAAATATTAAGATCAATTACCACTACCAAATCTTTCCAAGTGAGCAGGGTCCCAAAAGAATGCACTGGGGCTACACGTCTATTAGAATGGTTAAAACCCAGAACACTGACAATACCAAATACAGGGATGTGAAGTAACAGGAATCCTTATATATTGCTGGTGGGGGTGCAAAATGGTACAGCTACTTTGGAAGACAGTCCAGCAGTTTTTGACAAAACTAAATGATACGATTCAGCAATCACACTCCTTGGTATTTATCCAAATTCTTTTAAATTTAAGCACATAAAAATATGGATTTTTAGAGCAGTTTTATTCATAATTTCCCAAACTTGGGAACAACTGAGATGTCCTTCAGTAAGTGAATGGATAAACTGGTGAATCTAGACAATGAGGTATTAGTCAGCACTTAAATGCGATCGAGCTATGAAAAGATATGGAGGAAGCTTAAATGCATGTTACTTAATGAAGGAAGCCAATCTATATACTATATGATTTCAACTATCTGACATGCTGGAAAAGGCAACTCTAAGACAGTAAAAAGATCAGTGGTTTCCAGGGCTGAGTGGGGTTGGGGAAAGGAATGGATAGGCAGAGCACAGAGGATTTTCAGGGTAGTGAAAATACTCTGTATGATACTCTAATAATGGACACATTTCCCATATATCAAAGCAACATAATGTAAACTATGGACTTCAGCTGATTGTGATTTATCGGTGTAGGGTCAGCAATTAAAACAAATGTACCCCTCTGGTGGGGGATGTTAATAATGGGGAATGATATGCATGTGTGGGGACAGGGAACATATGGGAAATCTCTGTAACTTTATCCCAATTTTTTCTATGAACCTAAAACTTCCTTTTAAGAAATTCTTGAAGAAAAATGTGCTTGGAAATTCTATATTTATGTGGGTTCTGTTGTCCCTTTTTTTTTTTTTTCTCAGTCTGGAACTTAATTGATCTAAATCTCTTCATAAGCCTTCCAGGAATTCTCTGCATACAGCCCCCTCAGTTTCCAAACTACCTCTATGTCTTGAATGATTAAGCAAGGATTATGGTTTGTGTTCTCACGTCTAAATTTGGCCACCAGATAGATTCAATCAGGATGCAAAACTGAGCAACTGAATTAGTCTTCAGCTGTGATAGAAGTCTCTTGGAATAAGGCTTCAAGTAGGAAATTGTTTTAAAGGAAGATAAGTTTGAGTAACAATCTAAGGAATAACATGGTTTTCCCCTGTTTCTTTGCCTATCTATAGAAATTTCCCCATCACTCTGAACCATTCTGTGCCCCCTTTATTGAACATGGCTGTGTCTCCTTATGTAAAATGTGCTTTAAGAAACTTATACTTTATATCAGTTTCCTTTTAGTAAGTGTTCCACTGCTGGCATGAACATAGATTTAATGATTTCTCACTTTTTATGTCTAGCTAAGCACTATAATTTATAGTAATATGAAAAAGAAGGAACACAAATAGGTTAAGTTTGGCCTCCAGTATCAGATAGAAGTAAATTTGAATCCTAGCTTCACCATCTAAAGCCTTTGGTCATTGGCTAAATTATTAACCTTAAGCTCCAATTACTCTATCTGTAAAAAAGGAAAAAAAAAAGAAAAAGTGAATAATGGTTGTGAATACTATACATGACTAATCTTAGGCAATCAGGAGGATTTACTTGTTAGACATGTGTAAAAGCTTAGTATAGTGTGTGATATAGAGTGAGCACTAATATCATTGTTGGTCAATGCTCTCTGCTTTAAGAACTTGAAAGTTTCATACCACAAGGAAGACTCTGTTGTACACCTGCTATTCTTGAGTTTATAGGGAAGTGAAGAAAATTAGAGCAAGGTAAAAACACACTTGAGCCATTTAGTAGTGTGGGATTATATAGCATGGGTTTATAAACCCAGGCACTGAATTAAAAAAAAAAAAAACACCGGAGTTCAAGTTCCAGCTGCATCTCATACTACTTTGTGAGTTTGGGCAATCTTCTCAACCTTTATATGCCTCCTTTTTCCCATCCACAACTTAATCAGTAATTCCATCTGTTGGGTGACTGAGAATCGAATGAAATGATATGCATGAGGCTCTTGAACCATAGGACTGGCATATTGAGAGCATTCATGTATTTGAATGACCAATAGTCAAAGATAGACAAGGAAGTCACAGGTAACAAACTAAACAAGTTTAGGCTTGGAGGCCAAGGCAATGTGCAGGGATTTTCTTTTACTATATAAAGATGAAGCTGGCACCCACAAATAGTTTCTACTGGTCCTCAGGGCAATTTGACTGTATCTCTGTGTATTTGACCCTTAATGACTGATTACTTATGCTTCATAGAGAATGTTAAAGTTTGAGATTTAGGGAATCTGCTACCTAGTTAAAGAGACAAGCCTAAGTCTTAGAAAATAGTTTGAGGACAACATCAGATAATATAGTCCAAGGGCTAAGTGATATGTTGTCTATAAGAAGAGGAAAGAATCAAACATCAATTTCAGCCAGTCAGAGCAGCTAGTAAATGACTTTAGGAAAACGGGGCAGATGGCTGAGTTTGAAAGGCAGAATGGACAGATTCAAACTGTAGTTCTGGAAGTCAACAAGAGCAAATAGTAGGAACAAGTGTAGCTTTTGTGGAGGGCATCAGGAAATGAATGATAAGCCTGCAATGTCCTGGGAGTCGGGCTTATCACAGAGAGGGTGTCTATGAACAAACAGAATTGAGGCTGGGTGCAGCACACGTAGTAACAAGATCTCTGAAGAGTCGAGCTGGTGGCTCAGCTCATCCTCCCTCGTTTTTCAGATGAGGTGATTAAGGCATAAAGGACTACTTTACCAAGTCACACTCACAGATCAGAGTCAGAGCTGGTGGACACACCCTGTCAGTTCTGACTCTGAGTAGGGTAACTGCATCACATATGGGGTCTCAGTAAAAATAAATGACTGGGCAAATTCCCTAATGCTAACCCCACAGCCATGTTTCCAATTTTATAGATTAATTGCTGCCTTTTTTTTTTTTCTGTCCGTATTTCCTCAAGTGAAAGAAGCAAATACTAGTTCTTAGGCTAAACAAAAGCCTCATCAGTCACCACTGGGAACACTCAGCCCTAAGCTGGCCATTTGATTATTGGAGTGCTGGCTGAGAGGCCAGTTCTGATTCCCAGGGCAAAGTGCCTTCCACAGTATTACATCACTTATATACTGTGGTTTCCAACTCTTCTCTCAAGGATCTCTTTATTTCTATTACTGCTAAGCTAAATGACCAGTTTTGCATTGCTTTATTGTTGTTTTCCTACTGAGTATGTTTTGGTTTTTTTCTCACTTTTACCAACCCCTTCAGGATCAATGAACTGTTATCTTCTACTTAAATGAAGCTTCCAGGCTTGCACTCCCTGTCACTCCTGAGATCTGCTGATCTGAAGTTTGCATTCCATCAGGTTGTTCCTGAATCATGCAGTTCATTAGGTTAGAAAGAGGTTTCTTTCCTGCTCGGTCACCTCTGGCTTAGAGGTTGCAGATCCTATTTCTGTGGGTATCCTTTCAGAATCAAAGCTGGAACTGACATCCTTCGGAGATCCCTGTTTGCCACCATTTTCTTGTGCAGTTATTTCCACCTTTACAATTTTCAGTTTCACCTTCTGCTCTGTCTGTAAGGCAGGTTCTCAACAAGAAAAGGAGCAGAAGGGAGGAGAGTCAGGTAAATCCTGTATGTTAAAACAACCCATGGTTTATTTTAGATAAACCAGATGGCTGTGCTGGGAATAGGAGGCAGCCAAAAACTGCAGGCAAAATGCAAAAATAGATAGTATGTGCAGGGATTGAGTTCACAGGGACTCAGGCAAGTTTCTCTAACATTTTTGTAAGGCTTAATACCTCTCCTTCACCTCTGAGTGGGTATAAATTACTTCTGAATTTTTTTCTCACCCTCTCCTCTTCCTGGTCTTTTCTTCCATTTCTCTTCACAGCCCTTAGTGAAAGGCAAATCAGAATTAATAGGGAACAATTATCCAGTCTTCTCCTCTTTCACCATTTAACACCAGCCCCCTTCCCTCTAGAATCTGAGACACTGCATGCGTGTTGCACGTTGCTCTGGAGTGCCCTGAGGAAACAGAATGTTCCTAC
Source organism: Aplodontia rufa (assembly GCA_004027875.1). NCBI lineage: Eukaryota > Metazoa > Chordata > Mammalia > Rodentia > Aplodontiidae > Aplodontia > Aplodontia rufa. The sequence goes on from PVKS010053468.1 coordinate 6,348, forward strand.
GAACAGCTTAGGCTGTCAGAATTAAAGTTGGGAGAACAAGTGCATGTATATTCATCAAATCAGAGACTATTTCACAGGTTGTGTTGAAATTTGGGAGTAAAAATGACTTGTGGGTTCGCCTTTCTGGTCCTATTTGATCGCATTCAACACATGGTATGCATGAAAATACCCACTTTTCCTCCGACTTCAAACTGCTTTGATTACCCTAGTTAAGCTTCTGTTTTCTCTGTCTTTATATAGTTACTATTGAAATTTTCACTCATATATCCCTTCCTCCCTATTCAATTTTTTATTAACTGTTTCTTCCTGAATTGCATTTATTCTATTCTGCTTGCTTTTAAAAGCTTTGTGTATGTTTGTATGTGTAAGTGTGTTATAAGTCATAGTTGCATGAAGGTAGGTACCTGGTGTCTCAGTGGCAGCAACCTGCCTTTCTGACTTAAAGTCAAGATGCTGTTCACACTGAGCCCACTCCTTTAGGTCTTAAGGGCAGCCCAGAGCTGACTAGCAGACTGGGGAGCAGATCTGGATAGAAGGATTCTTGGCACATTGGGTTTGGAAAACACAGGCAAGAAGAAAAGCATCTGGTGGGGACAGGCACTATGTTGTTGGAAAGTACAGCTAATTGAGAAAGAGAGAAGTAAGAAGAGCTCAGGTCAATAGAAATGGAAGTTGGAGGGATAAGAAATAAGTGGTAGAAATAGATAGGAGAAGGAAAAATGAAAGCAGGAGAAACAAAGCATAATTACAGACATTGTTAGCCCGTACTCTGCCTTTGAGCAAATTAAAAAAAAAAAAAAAAGGAAAAGGTGACAGTTCCCTGGGTCCTGTTTGGGTATCCAGTTTAGTGAGCAGAGAGTGGGCTGTGTTTAGCTATCTACGGCCTTCTTAGTTGGGTCCCCTGTGTGAGGCAAAGCCTGCGTACTGTGCAGGGCAGTCCTGGGTGTACTGATTAGAAAATGTTCTAAACAGTGATGCTATGACTTTTAATATTGTGTTATCTCTAGAAAATAACTGGAGGCTAAAATATAATGAGAGAAAACAGTCTGGCCCTGAAATGGTCATGATAACATTTGTTTTCACAATGTATTTAGGTTTACAAAGTTCCTATGTATCCATGCATCATTTGATTCCCCAAGATAGCCTGTGACTGTACTATTATCCCCACTGTGTGGATGAACAGATAGGTTCAAGAGATCAAGTTATTCACAGGGGGCACATGGTATCCAAGTAAGTAGCAGAGTCAGAATTTAGATCTATAGTCTCTGACTGTAAATTCTGTGCTTTTCTGCAGTACCAGGCTACCCACACAGCACAGAGATAGAATAAATGAGGCCGTGTGTGAATTATCACTACCACTCTCATGCATATGCATAATTAAGTTATGAATATGCAATCATTTTAACAACTTTGTCATCTTGCCCATGATAACTGGTACCATGGGAAGTAGGCTATAGATCAATACAAATCCAGTTCTTTGACACTGAGGTGATTAGGAGCAATGAATCCCTAAGCCTTAATATTCTCATTTGTAAACTGAGGTCAGTAATATCTACCTTGTAACTTACTTGGTTCTTAAAAGTCATAATCATGTTTCCGAATGTTAAAATTCACAGATCATAAGGTCTGTTTCATTTACTGCTTTATCCCCAAAGACTAAAGCTGTACCTAATATAAATAGGTTCTCTAGATTGGTATTTTATATTATCTGTATCTATATATTTACGTATAAATATGTCATAAAGAATTTATTTGAGCAATTCCTGGGTTCTGGATTAAATGCTTTACAGACATTATTTCATTTGTTCCTCAACACAGTATTGCAGGGTAGGTATGATAATCTCCTTCTCACAAATGTGGAAATCAAGACACAGAGAGGGAAGTAACCCACCAGAGGTTAGGTAGCTAGTGAGAGGCAGGATTGGAATCCAAATGCATAATGGTATAACCCCAAGGTTTATGCTGTGAGCTACTAGAGTTGTTGTAGGATTAAATAAGATGAGATACTGAATCTAGCACAATGTATACATTGAGATATTCAATGAGAATTTCTCTTTGCTTCTACCCTAAATCCAAAAATCATGATAGCTTTTCAGATGTGTCTAGAGTAACCAAATGCAAGAAGTTTAATTAGGTGAAGAACTGTGGGTTTCATTCCTGAAGACTGACTAGTCAGAATCATGCTTTTTTTTTTTTTTTCCTATTTCTTGGTTATCAAGTGATGACTTTTTCTCCCTGAAGCGCACAACCCTCATTAACTTGGGCAATGCATCACAGGTCCGATGGTATGGGAGACAATGATGCTGGCTTCTTTCCAGGGATGTGGAGGTGCAGCCAAAAGTGACTAACGCCCCATATGGCAGTGAACCCAATTCTCTATCTTTAGAATGCATTCATCCCAAGAGGCCTCATGGCAAAACAACTAGTTTTGCAATTGATTGGCTTTTAAAAACCAGTTCATTAAGAAGTAAGTCTGTATCTCTTTACCTTTTACGAACAAGAAGATGATACTTAGAAAACATTAGTTAAAATGACTCAGTGATAAAAAACAGTTGTTGGAGCTCTCCCTGTGCCCCATATGAAAAGCAGTCCACTGTGTGCCAGCCATAGGATAGGTAGACAGGTCAAAAAGAGGGTCAGCTCAGATCCTACTGAGCTCTATACAGAGACAAACTGGACTAAACACATGAACTCTGGAGTAGAAATAGATAATAGATTTAAATCCTCACTCTGCTACTACTTAGCTTTGTCATGCACGGTAAAGCATTATCACTTGTGGGCCTTAGCCCTGCCTGTCATTTGAAGGTGATGATTCCTGCTTCAGAGGCACATGGGAGCTCTGTAGGGGTGAGGAGGTGGACACAATGCACGGTGCGATGCAAAAACAGTGAAGAGCTGGCGTGCTGCAGTCAGATGGAGGCTGCCATCTCTACATTAGCTTTTGTAGGGATGGAAATGTAAACAAAAGTTGCATATAATTGGCCAATATAAGGACTGTTTTGTAGAAATTAATGAGCTTCATTATTTAGAAAACTCTTAGGTCGACAGTGAGAAGTGCAGAGAGTTCCCATACCACCCACACTCCCCGCCACACAGGATTCCCTAGAAGAGCCATCTTGAAGGAGAAGATGAAGGAAGGCGGCTGTGAATCCAGAGCCAAAGGCTGAGGACCTGGACTCTGGGCCTGAAGAGTCTTCCCTGCTGTGCCTACATTGCTTACCTGAGCAAATGGAGGAAGCATCTGCCAGTTTGCAATTTGTGGAATTAATGAGGTGAAGCTAGCAATTCTAGCCTCAAATGAGAGGGGGACTGTAATTCCACAAGGAACTAGAAAGGTCATTGTCCACCTACCCACCTCACCCCTCTCTACACCCTTCCTTTGTCAACTAAAACCCTGAGTCTTTAAACTCTCATAAAAATGATTTTTTGAAGAATGGATTTATTTTTTTCCTAGAGAAACAGAAAAGTTTAGTAAGTAAACAAATTATCAGTTCCCTATCACCTCATTTGTTAAAGAAGAATAAATGGCTCCTTCTAGAATGCACAACATGGCAGTGTTTTAAGAACACATAATAACCCAACAGAGAAGAAACCGACAAGATTGTGATACCCTTAGATATAGTGTGGAGGAATGGAGATCAGAAGTCAGCAACCAATTACTCACCATGTAATTTAGCCAGTGCCTGGGTCCAGGATTTTTTGCTGGAATATATAATGACTTACTGACTTCCCACAATTTGACATATCTGAATTCTATGGGGCCATTTAAGAAGAGTTAGGATGCTAGACTAAGCTAAGTAGCAATAGCAAGACACCACGTAAGTGTGAGAAAATGGTAGAGGGTACCCCCCGAGATGGTGACCTCAAGGTCTCTCAGGAGGTAACACTTTTGTTTAGAGGCAATATGATGATGGCACCTGGCAGGAGTTCCATGAGAGAAGGATTCAAATATGAAAGTTTCTGAATGAAAGAAAAATGTGACACTTCTGTACCACTTATCCCTGTATAAGGGTATCTTTCATTCAGAAAATTCTTTGAAGAGAAAATAAGC
>PVKS010053469.1:0-10394 GCA_004027875.1 Aplodontia rufa
TTAATTGTACTACAATTTTAATTCTTCAAAGCACAATATTATAACAAACCTGACACCTTATGATAGATAGGATAATGAAAATGTGTGCCTTATTAGAACTGATTTATAGTGACAGTCACAAAAAAGTCTGTTTTTATATGACAGCTAAAAAAGCAGTACTATAAAATACTAAGATTTAAATGCTACTTTACCTAAGCCAGAAAGTTTCTATGTAGGACTACACACCTGTAATCCTAACAACTCAGAGGCTGAAGTAGGAGGCTGAAGTCTCAAAATCATAAATAAAAAGGACTGGGGATATAGCTCAGTGGTAGAGTAGTCCTGGGTAAATCCCCAGACCAGTGGCTGGAGCAGTGACTCAACAGTATGCCACTTGCCTGTCATGAGCAATGACATGAATTCAAACCCTAGCACCATATACACAATTAAGTGTAGGAGAAACAAAAACCAGATGAAAAAATAAATTAAATAAAATTGATTCTTTCTCTTTCTCTTAAAAAACGCAACACATAGGTATTATTTCTCTCAAAAAAATCCCCAGTCCACCAAAAATTACTAATAAAACCCACAGCTCTTTTAAAAAGGGTAGCATTAATATCATTTTAATACGTGTTTGCACACTTCCAACCTCCTTTTTTTGATAAATTATTGCACCTGCAATGGGCCAAAGGGCATGTTCCAACCTGCATTCAGTAATAAAACCTGGCACATCACTTGGGAAAAGGTACCAGATTAAGTGACCAACAAATAAAAAACCTCACTACAGACCCACAGATTAGGTTTTCTTATGTGAAGAGGGACAAATTCAGGAACAAGGAAAGGTACACACACTAAAAAAACAAACAAATTTATGGAATAAAACAATATCTATGCATTGTGTTTTTTAAAAAAAAACAGAAAATAGTAAACAAATAGTTCTTCATCATTGAACCACCCAGAAAACAACTTCCGCTACCATTTTAGTGTATTTTAAGCAATTGTTTTACTATAACATGAACCACATTCTAAAGGCCCTATCTTGTATTCTTCCTTTTTTGCCTTCAACCATTATTAATTTGACAAATAATTAACAGTATCATAGATTTGATTTATATGCCTTTTAACATTAATGACTGAACACTTTTTAAAATAATCCAAAATTTTTGTAATCTTCAGATTTATTCCACATTCATAACTCATCTGAAGTAGCTGCTTACAAATTAAGAGCATTATTAATACATGCTATATATTTTCATTCATTTGTTCTTAGATATTAATATTATGACAATATTAGTTTTATTTTAAATTAGAAGTATTCTGCCTTAAAGGATACCCATTCAAATGTAAAACTGAAAAGGAATACACATGGGAAAATTGCAAGAATAGTATTCTTCAGAAGAAGAATATCTTTATAGAGAAATGAAAACAATAAATATTTTGGTTACCTGTTAAGTGATCTAAGTAGTACTGATAAAGCTTGCACTGAATAGGAGTCATTCTTACTGCTAACACATATTCATGTTTTGGAGGCAAAAACTTTGTTAATGCTGTATAATCTTTCCTCTGTAATTAACAAAAAAAAACAACAAAAATTAGTTAACCTAAAAGAATGACAAAGATGAACTGCTTTAAGAATTCTTGTGTTGAAGACTAAAAGATACACATAAATATGCACCAAATATCAGAAAACATTTTGAAAAATGTATTTCTCCTCTCTAATAACACAATGAACCCTTTTATAATAAAACTCCATAAATTTCATATGACTACAACATAGTGCACTGGTAAAAAGATATTGTAATACATCAGGCAGGTTTTAAATTTAAGTGGTAATATGACCAAGGGACTACTTAAAGGGATTTAAGTTTTCAAGATGGTCTCCTCAAGTTAAAAAAAAAAAAAAAAAAAAAAAAAGGAGAGGGAATGTAGTAAGCAGTAGTTACAAAATGACATGTGTAAACCATATAATAATAACTATGATGAATCAAAGTCTAATACATGCAGAGTTATACTTTCAGTAAGATATAGTAATGTGTCAAATGACACATAACTTTAGAAGAAATGTTTGGAAAGTTGAGAGAACAAGACATGTATAAGCACTATTGAAAACATTTAATTATACGTATAGGGGAAAAATTAATGTGACCAATATGCCAAAAAATTACTACTTAAATTAAAAACAAATACCTGGACAGTAACAGAAATACAGAAAAAGAGTACTTATACTAGTACGTGCAGCAAACCAGAACAAACAGGATGACTTTGTCTTATATAATGGCAGTATATCCAGTCAACAGTAAAAAGGATTGCCTTCTAATGTGATCTATCTTTGTAGCTACCATTAGAATCTAACATCTGAAAAGGAAGTACAGATTTTGAGATCTATTAACTACTGGCTCAGTCTACATAATTATGAATTCATGAGAGTAGATTAATAGAAGATCTATATGTAAGCGCTATTATCCTGTTGACAATATTGTCTATATAAGACAGTAATAAAACCGTTTCTTAAGGATAACATTAAAAATGATTCCTCTCTTCATTTACACCAACATCTCCTACTACTATTTCAAATAAGGGAGATTCGAAACACTATACCATAGAACTAGGTTAAGGGTAGAAATTTCTTATTCATAATACCTATGTTTTTAAGGAACTTGCCATGTTAACGATGAAAAATCTCAACATTAACATAAAAATATGAGGCTTTAAATATGGAAAATAATATCAACTATGTTCTAAAATTCTCAATAAAACATTTTAAAACTTCAATGCTGCATCAATTTTTTTAAAGATAAGGCAGAGGTATAATTTAAAACTAAATGCTGAATGGATAAAGAAATACAAATAAATAAAAGTTTAAACTCAGAAAAAAATTTGACAGTGTTTTACTCTTATGGAACATGTCTGTACCTGAACACATCCAGCTAACATCTCATAGAGAATGTGAGCACGTTTTTTCATCACTCTGACATCTACCATGGTAGAATCGGCACACTGACCATTTTGTATTGGATTTATAAATCTATTTCTGAACTCCTTAATGGATCCAAGCAAATTTTCCTTGATGAAATTAACCATGCAATGATCTATAAGAGAAGACATTAATCCAGGAGCATTAATGATACTTTAAAAGACTCAGAAAACTTCCCCCCAAAACTCCTAATGTCAAAACCACACACCCATTAGAATTAAGGTACAAAGAATATCAAACTGAGTATAAAATCAACAGTGGTGGAAATTATGAAACAGAACTAGATTACTGAAATCAGATGAGAAATTGAAATAGCATTAATCCTTAAATACTAAATAGCAATTTTTTCAAAAAATAGTAGAGAATATTTTATTCAAGGTCACCATGTTTTATAACAGATACAAAGTATAAGTCACATGGTCTATAATCCTAACCATGATTATAGCATTGTGAGGTTTTTGGGTGAAGAAAAGACAGATCTCAATAAAAACTACAAAAGTAAGAAACTACTATGCCTAAGTTTATATTCAAAGACAAAATCCCATTAGTCTTTAATAGGGGTATCAATTGTCCTACACTAAATAAGGGTACATTGTGAAGCAGCATTCTATGAAAAGGATAAAAGAACAGAGAAGTAAAAAACACATAAAAACAAAGATAAAATAAAGCCTAAAGTTGAGTAATAATCAAATCTCAAATAATAAAAATTAACTAAATTACTGTAAAGCCATTAGAGGAAACGTGCAAGAGTATAAAGGAAAACTCAATTTGGTATCTGCCAAATGATTTCATCTTCCTTCTTTAATATCATCACACAAATATGAAAAAGAGGAAAATTTACAAGTCACTTTCCTGGGTTTATTCATCTGTCCTCAGCCTCAACAAACTATTCTGCAATGGATTCAGCATGGTTTTTCTTCTCCAACTCCACCTTCCTGAAATGTTCATGTTTGGTATTTCCTTTTATTTCTTAACAGTACTTTCCCTAAAACTGAATAAGTATCTTCATAATATTTCCTGAGTAAACAAATATGAATTTGTACATGTTAATGCATTTTTAAGACTTGTAACACTTTAAAATATTTTGATTTTCATCTATACAATAACAAGGGCACATCTCTTTTTAACAGAGAGAAAGGGAGAGAGTGAGAGAAAGAGAGAGAATCAATTTTATTTATTATTTTATCTGGCCTTTGTTTCTCCGACACTTTTTTATGCATGTGGTGCTAGGGTTTGAACTCAGGTCCTCAAGCATGCCAGGTAAACATTCCAACCAATGGAGGCAGTGCTCCAGCCCAAGGGCACATCTCTTGATGGTATTCTGCCACTCATTTATAAAGTATATCACTTGAAAAGTATGGTATTCTTTCATGGTAAGACTAAGAGGGCCTGATATACAACATGATCAGGGACTATAGGAGAATACTAAACAAAAGAAAGTCTAATTGTAACAGTTTCAAATTATTAAGTAATACCAATACTCCATAGCATAACAGCACAAAAAAACTCACACTCAATTAGGTTATTTTGAAGTGGTGTTCCTGTTAAAATAATCCTCCTCCTTGATCGTATAGAATTCATAGCTTTTGAAACAGCAGATGCTTCATTTTTTAGAATGTGGCCTTCATCACAAACAACAAAGTCAGGGCCTATAAAAATGTATAAAAATGCTTAACATAATAAACAAGCAAATATGATACACATAAGTTCATTCTCTTACATTGTTAATCCTGTAGGAAGATAATACAACATAAAAAGTATAATCATAGCTTATCTGCTACTGTATTTAGTTAATTTGGCACTTAGTTATCAATTATATCCTAAGAGTACTATAAGTGGTACTTAAGGTCTACTAAGTGAGTATACAAAAATTGGACAAGAATAAAAAATGAGCCATTTTAAAACAGAAAAGGAAAACACTAGTGGGCAAAATATTCCTCACAAAGACTTGAGGTATTTGATAAAACAGATCTCTTTTGGGATAAAAAAAAGTCTCTAAAAATAGTATTTTGGCGTTAACATATCAAGTTAAACTTACTGACAAAGACTCACAATAAATTATATATACGCAAAAAGACAAATCACAAGTTACATTATAAGAAATAATATAATAAATAACAAGAAGACATTCAATATTTCTCAGTTATTCTAAATAAATAATACTCAATGTTTGGTGGAAATTTCACTAAAAAAGAAGAGCTAAAACTAGTTGTTACATGGATATGTGTGGTTGTGGAAAACACCACCTTTCTTGTATAAAAGATTCAGAGTAGTTCAGAAGAAACACTATGTATGACTTGTTTAAAAAAAACATTCTCTGCCAAAGTATCCTCCCTACACAATTTACTTGGTTGTTGATATACACTCACTTATTACGTCAATATTGATCTCAACAGTAGCAGCTGTCAAATTGCCCTTCATCTGCTACACATTACAGAAAATTCACTTCTAACTGACTTTAAGTAGTACCTATTTACTATGATAGGTAAAATAATACAATTGTTATTAATGCATGATAGGCATACTCTGAAGATTCTGAATCCTGATGAAAACTGTCTCTACCTTGGCATACATTATTACAAATAGATCTAACATCAATTTTGGTCTTACATATATTACTCTTCACTTTCAATTCATAAGGTTCGACCAGAATTCAATATTGTATCCCTACCCCATTTGATTGTTATTCCTTCTAGAATTATGCTTTGCTTTCCAAACTCAGGTTTACACTTGATCCTCTTAGTACTTTCTTTCCCTCTTGCATTATCTGCTACTTCTTTGAATCCCATCATTTTCTTCTTTTTACCTAAATTTATATAATCCTATTCTTTTTTCCCCTTTGATCAATTTACTTCTACTTACCTTTTTAGTACCAATATAAAGTAATAGTAATTTGACTATCTTTAATAGCTAATTTCTCAATCTATTCTGGAAGCTTAATATAATTTTATACAAGAGGAGAACATTTTCTATAAGGTTCTGGATTTTTCTAAGGTTTCATAGTATATGGCATTGTATTGAAGTGATAGTAGTAAATATGGTTTAGTGGTGCTGGTACTGGGAATAGCAGAGGACACACATGGAATGAAGAATATCAATACCAGATAGTCACGTAATCTAGGGCACTTAAGACAAAGAAGGTCATAAACACTTTCATGCATGAAATTAGAAGCGATAATCATCTGATCAGAGGAGTAAATATACAAGCAATATGAAAAAGCAAGGGAAAAAAAATCTCCAACAGCTAACAATGCTTCAACAACTGGTTCCAATGACACCATCGTGAAATCCGCCAAAAGATGATGTTAAGAACAAACTCTCAAATAGAAAATACAGGAAATGAAATATAATTTCAATAATGATATTAGAGGGGGTTGGAGTGGTGGCTCAGCGGTCCATGCACTTGCCTGGCACACGCAAGGACCTGGATTCAAACTCCACCCCACATACACAACTAAGTCCAGGAGGAACAAAGGCGAGATTAAAAAGAAAACAAGGATGGTTCTCTCATTCTCTCTTCCTCTCTTTAAAAAAATGACGTAAGAGATTCTGAAAAAGAATCACAGAAATCCGAGAAATGAGAGAAGCAATGAATTTAAATTAAACTTGAAAGCATTAACAATAAATTAGGACACTTTGAAGACAGATACGCAGAATTTGCAGACAAAGTATATAATCAAGAATATATGTCAACAACAAAGAAAAGGTGTTTAGAGACCATGAGTAGAATATTGAAGAAACCAGGGATGACATTTTTGTTTAGAGAGAGAGCGAGAGAGTATCAATTTTTATTTTTTTTCATCTGGCCTTCGTTTCTTTGACACTTGGTTGTGTACATGGAGCTGGTGTTTGAACCCACGTCACTGCACAATCCAGGCAAGCGCTCTGACCACTGAGCTCCAGCCCCGAGGGATGAGATTAACAAATGAAACCTAACAATCATTAGTGTAGACAAAGACATGTAAATATTAACTAAAGGAATGAACAACCTTTTCAATGAAATAATATCAGAAAATTATCTGAAGCTAAGGGCTTAGATGAAAATTCAAATACAAGTATATAGAACCCAAAATAATGAAGATCAAAGATGCTCTCCAAGACACAGTGAAATTAAAATGCCTAACATACAGAATAAGGATAAAATTTTCAAAACTGCAAGAGAAAAATAGCAGGTCACATTTAGAACCTAAGCCACTTTTAGGATGTCAACTGATTTCTCCACTCAGACCCTAAAAGTCAGGAGGACTTCGAATAAAACATACCAAACCATAAAAGATATTTAACAGGTGCCAACCAGCATTCTTATATTCATCAAAGCTATCCTTCACAACTGAAGAAGAAATAAAAAACCTTCCATAATAAACAGAAACTAAATGAATCCATAACAATTAAGCCTGAGTTACAAAACATACCCAATGAAATACTACATGTGGAAGAACTGAAAAATAGTGTATAGATGAATCTCACTAGAATAGTTACAAAAAGTAAAATCAACTATCCATTAAACCTTAGAAATAAATCAAAATGACAGGAAATAAAAATCATCTATATAACACCGAATATAAATGATCTAAAACTCTCCAACCAAACAAAAGGCACATATTTCCAGGCACAAGGGTGTACAACTCTAAACCCAGCAAATCAGGTGGCTGAGGCAGGAGGATTCCAACTTCAAAGCCAATCCCAGCAATTTAGCAAGGCCCTAGGCAACTAAGTGAGACCTTGTATCAAAAGAAAATAAAAAAGGACTGGGAATGTAGCTCAGTGGTTAAGCACCTCTGGGTTCAATCCCTGGTACCAAAAAAAAAAAAAAAACATTGGCAGAGTGCATTAAAAAACAAAACAAAATCAAATGTTCTTTAGAAGAGACTTACCTTGCAGCAAAAGAAACCACAGGATGAAGGTGGAAGGATGGAAAATGATGTTAACATAAAAATGGAGACCAAAATCAATATGTATGCCCCAAAGAAGTATACCTACATAAATAAAACAAACACTCCTCTTTATATTAAGAATTGAAACCCAAGCTGGGCATCCATGACATGGCATTAGCCCTGGATAACTAAATATATATACATTTGTTCTTGATTGTTTTATAATGTTTCCCCCTCACTTATAACTCTATATCCATTTAATTAAAAAAAGGGAAAAAAAGAATTGAATAGACCACAGTGCAATCATAGTGGGTAATTTTAACACACTGCTCTGACCATTAGATCCTGGTATATAAGTAAAGATTTGTCAGAATTAAAAAATGGTATAATTCAATCATGAAGCTGTATTTCAATAAACTCATTACAAACTGAAAATATTATAAGATGAAAGTGCATTCAATACATCTAACCTAATGATGTTACTAAGGCCATACCTTACTAATACGATACACTATAGAGTATTGGTTGTTTATATTCATAATCACATGAACGACAGAGAGCTGTAGCTCATATTATAAGAGTATGTAATTTGAGAATCACTAGCCCAAGAAAAGATCAAAATTCTCATCCATTTCTGAACCCATATGCCCTAAAGGTTTTTATTTCTTCTTTTTTTATAGAGAGAGGGAAAGTGAGAAAGAAAGGGAGAGGGGAAGAGAGAAGGAGAAAATATCAATTTTATTTAGTTTTTCATGTGGCTTTCATTGCTCTAACACTTCCTTGTTGTGTATGTGGTGCTGGGGTTCAAACTAGTGTCCCTGAACATGCCAGGACATGCCAGGCAAGCACCACAACCACCAAGATACCACTGCAGACCTAAATGTTCTTATTTCATCTTCTTTTGTGAAGGAAAGCTATGCTTGGATGGCACTCATTATCTTTCAGGGTTTGATATGTATTATACCAAGACCTCCTAGCTTTTAGGATGCAGGCTAAGGAATCAGTTGACATCCTAACTGGCCTATGAGTATCTATGGTGATTTACATTATGATGTCACTTGCATTTATACAAGGACCTCAAATAGGTAGATTTTATCTATGTACACATATATGCATATGCAGTAAAGAATTAATATTGTTCAAACCAAGGCCTGCTATGAATGTCCTACCTCAAAGAAAATTTGCTTTCCTGGGGGCCTTGGAATATCAAAATAGACAAAGCTAATTATGTGATTTATGGTAGGGTGCTTTAACACATATGGCACCTTCTAGACTCTGGAAAATTTCCACATGAAGATCAGACAGACACGTCGACAATCATTTCTACATAACAAAGTACAAAATGACCTGACCAGGCTGGCAATAAACAATGCATACCATCACACATTAATTACAGGGAAAAGTTAACACAGAGAGAATGATTCTACTGGAAGATCACACAACAAATTGTCCGGGGCCCTGCCCTACGTTTCTTTTTCCTATTGCTGACTTTAATTTATATTTTTTCACTACATTAAACAATAACCCTGCAAATAACAGTTTTCCTTGGTTTGGTGTGTCCTTCCTCGGAATTACTGAAGGAAAAATTTGTGTTTCAATACCCAATCTTTTTTCTTCACTTTCTATTTTGATAAAGAACATAAATCACTTTAATAATTTTTTAACTTACAAAGAACTATTTTGGAACAAGGCAGTAGAGTTAGAACAAGCCCTATTCTTACTAATAATATCTAAGGAAAAAATTAAAGCTGAATTTTGTTGTTAACATTTTCTTTATTGGGGCTAGATCAGTGTCTCAGCAGTTGGAGCACTTCCCTGGCATGAGAACTGACCAAGGTTCAAATGCCAGCACCATAAACACAACTGAGTGCTGGAGAAACAAAGGCCAGATGAAAAAAGAAATAAAGTTGAGTCTCTCCTCTCTCTCACTTTTCTCTCTCTTTAAAAAAAAACTTTCTATTAACAGTAATACATGAAATTTTCTAAGATTATAATTTTTAAACAAAGACTAAACAAGGAACAGTGACATGCTCATGTAGACACAGCTACATTAAAGGCTTGAGAGTTCAGCAATTCAAGGCCAATCTAAGCAACATTCATTTCAAAAATTTTCTTTTTTTAATATTTGAAAGAAATGTATTTTAATTATCATTGAGACATATTTCCTAAAAAAAACTCATTCCCCCCAAATACATAAGACTAAGGCAGTAAATATTGAAATATCTATACTTAATAATCAATTAACAGAAAGTACAGGGAAATCAGCAACCATGTCGTTCTGTACAACAGATGAAAATAGATCTAACAAAAGTGTATAAAAAAATTTCAAACTCATGTGTTGGACCCACCAAGGGCATAGCAACACATGATCTAGGGGGACATGTAAAGAGGAGGAAGAGGCAGTGTGATGGGAGAGGGAAGGAAGACAGGGGGATCTAGGGAGAAAATCAACAATGTAGTATATTCTTTACCCCCCTGAAAAGTCAAATATTATGTACTCAATCATTTAATTCTGGAAAATTCTCAATCATTCATATATATATATATATATATATATATATATATAT
>PVKS010053470.1:0-10394 GCA_004027875.1 Aplodontia rufa
ATCAGTCCGCACTTTCTCTTACCCAGAAACTGCCACATGTTTGATGTAGATCCTTGACAAGTATTTTGAGATAGGCAGTGTTTTGTATGTGTCTTTTGCAGTTATGGAAATTCTCTTGGGCTGCAAATCTCTGTTTCCCGCTGTTTCCACTCAACACTATGTTTTGGAGGTATATCCACATTGCTATGTGTACAAATGGTTTGTTGCTTCTGGTTGCTGCTGTGTATTCCATAAAATTTACTGAGCTTTATCCTTAGTGATCGAGCATGGATGTTACTGCCAACTCCCTGATTTCATGCAATGGTGAAAACCCTTTTCAATGTTTGCAAAAATGTCTTTTGTGCTCTTATAGAACTTTGTGTATACCTCCTGTTTCCTCATTGCACTGCATATACAGCAGGGACCCAAATGTTGAATGCCTCTACTATGCTCCATAATGTACTAGACGAATTTACTTATATGTCTGTTTCCCTGGTTGGACTTCTTGTTCCTTTCAGGCAAGGAGGATGTCTTATCTTTGGGCCCTTGACATGATAAAAGTGGTTGATTTCAAGATATTTTCAATCAATGAATAAGTTCTTATCCCCACTACCTTACATATTTTTACTTAGTTTTTCCTTCATTTTTTATCTATCTTTTATTTTTTATTTTTAAGGAGAGAGGGACAGTGAGAGAGACAGAGAAAGAGAGAAACGACTTTATTTAGTTTTTCACATGGCCTTAGTTGCTCCAACACTCAGTTGTGTACGTGGTGCTGGGGTTGGAACTTCTTGACTCCATGTTTCAATCTTGTTCTCATCACTAGCTTTTCAATTTCCTCCTTTCAAGATAGATCAGCTGAATTCAGACACTTGGTTCAGCCTGGCTCACAAACCTACTTTTTGACCCAAAGTCTTCCCTCTTTGTTACTGGCAATGCCTATCTTTGCATTTGTTGCTCAGGCTGTTTAAAATGGAGTCATTTTTACTCTCTTTCTCTCAGACAATCCAGTAACAAATTCTTCCAGACTCCAAAAGTGATTTGTCACCGCCTGCATTGACACACCTGTGATCCAAGTCTGCATCTTCTCTTATCTGGATCCTAGCTACAACTTCTTCACTGGTCTCACTGCAGTCACTCTTATCGTTTCCCTGCCAACTCTCAACACAAAACCCAGAAGGACCCTGTTCAGTTTTCAGTCAAGTCACCCCACCACTCAAAGACTCCTAAATTTCTCAGGCAAAAGCCATGGTCATTATTTCAGCCCCAGTGCCCTACACAGAAGCTGTGGCTTCTGTTGTCTCTGTTTTGTTTTCAACTTTCCCCCTTCACTCCATTCTGGCCACAGTAGCTTCTTCAAAATACCAGACAGGTTCTATCTCTTTTCACTAGAATGTAATCTCAGTGAAAAGAGTGATTTTCTATACAGCTTGCCCCCAGTTCCTGCCGCAATGTCTACAACATAGTAGATATTTACTAAATATTTATTGAATTGGTGAATTAATTAATTGATGAATAGGTATTATGTACTCAGGCAAGGTCAAGTCTGCTCCTACGCCTATATTTATCTAATATTAGATGTTTCAGTGCTTCTAGCCCTGCTAGTGCTTTGCCACTACCTTCCATTAAATTGCGGCCTGTTGTGTTTGCATTGATTTATTCTGTGTTATTTCCTGCTCTTTTGCAACTTGAGCCCTCTGAATCTTTTTCATGCCTCAATCCCAGTTGAAATGCCTTCTGCCCTTTGCAACTTGGGAAATCCTATGTACCCTTCAGAAGTTTGATAACTCTGTCTTCTTTCATGGCACTTTCTCTGACAATTTTACTTCACCTTGACTTCTCCTTTGGACTAGATATTAGAAAAAATGTAATGAATGCTTATAGAGTTACAGAAAATTTGAGCAGATAGCATTTCCTACTCTTCTCACACCTTGCCCCAGGCTGTTTACCCTATTATTAAAATCTTGTATTAGTGTGATACATTTAGTACAACTGATAACACCATTACTAACCAAAGTGTATGGTTTAAATTAAGGTTCAATATTTGTGCTGTACATTTCTATGATTTTTGCCTAATATATCCATCAGTAGTATACAGAATAATTCCATTGCATCAAAAATTTCCTGTGCACCACATATTCATCTATACCACCTCCTAACCTTTGGCAATCTTTTTTGTCAGAATAGTTTTACTTTTTTCTGGAATGTGCCATACTAGGAATTATAAAGAATATAGTTTCCAGAGTCTGTTTTTTTTTTTACTAAACAATATGCATTTAAGATTCCTCTATGTCTTCTTACGGACTAATAGTCTATTTTTATTATGAAAAATAATTCTATTGTATGGATATACTAGTAGTTATCCAATCACCTATGGAAGGACATCTTGGCTGATTTGAATTTCATTATAAGTAAACCTGCTATAAACTTTCTTGTGCAGTTTTTCTGTGGGCACATTAACTTTAAGGTAAATACCAATGAACATGACTGCCAGGTCATATGGCAAAACAAGATTTGGATTTGTATTTTTAAAACTGCCAAATACTCTTCCAAAGTGGCTGTATCATTTTGCATTCCCACTAGCAATGAATGAGAATTCCTATTGCTCCACACCCTTACCAGCACTTGGTGTTTCAGGGTTTTGGATTTTGGCCAATCTAAGAGATGTGTCATAGAATCTCATTGCTACTTTAACCTATTCTTTGCTAATGCATATGCCATTTGGTATTTTTTAATATGCTTATTTCCATCTGCATATCTTCTTTGATAAGGTTTATGCCAGATCTTGTGGCTCATTTTAAAATTAGGTTGTCTTTCTTTAATGACTTTAAATAATTCTTCATTCATTTTAGATACCAGCCCTTTACCAGACATGGGTTTTGTAAATATTTTTTTTCTTTGTCAGGTGTGCTTATTTTCCTCCTTAATAATATCTTTCACAGGACAGAAGTTTTTAATTAGTAAATGTTGAATTGATTTTTGCTTTAATGGATCAAGCTTTTCGTATTGTCCCTAAAAAGTCATCAAACCCATTTTCACCTAGAATTTGTGTTGTCTTCTGGAAGTTTTATACTTTTATGTTTTACTTTTAGGCCTATGATTTATTTTGAGTATATTTTTGTGAAATATATAAACTCTGTGTCTACATTTTTTTGTTTGTAAATGGATGTCCAAGTATATCAGCACCATTTGTTGGAGAGATCATAGTTTCTCTATTGAATTGTGTACTCTTTTGTCATTTATCATTGACTATGTTTGTATGGATCTAGTTTTGCCCTCTGTTTTATTTCGTTGACCTATTTATTGTCTGTTCTTTCATCAGTACCACATTGTCTTGATTACTATAACTTTACAGTAAATCTTGAAGTCAGGCATTATCTGTCCTCCAGCTTTGTTCTTTAAAATATTGTATTGGTTCTTCTGGGGTGTTTGAAGTTATATATAAACTTTACAATCTAGTCTGTCAATACCTACTAAATAACTTCTTGGAATTTTGATTGGGCTTGCATTGAATTTATAGATCAAATTTCAAACAAGGAATATCTTAGCATATTGAGTCTTTTTATTTGTGAGCATGGTATATTTATCCATTTGTTCAGGTCTTTTATTTCTTCCATCAAAATTTTATAGTTTTTCTCATATAGATATTGAACATACTTAGTAAGATTTATGTCTAAATATTTTGAGGTTTGGTGCTGATGTAAGTGATATCATGTTTTTAACCTCAAACTCCAATTGCTGATATTAAATCTATCTCTAACCACTGCTTTGCCATGTCTCATAAATTTCGTATTTTTTTCATTTAGTTCAAAATATGTTCAATATTTTTTGAAACTTCTGCTTTGACCCATCTATTATTTAAAAGTGTTTTGTTTAATCTCCAACTATTTGGGGAGATTTTCCAGTTATATTTCTGTGTTTTTAAATTTCTCATTGAATTTCTTTGTAGCCTGTAAAAACACATTGTTCAACATCTATTCTTTTAATTTTTAAGTTGTATTTTATGAGTCAAAATGTAGTCTATTTTATTTATTGTTTTGTGTAAGCTTGAGAAGAATGTATATTGCTCGATGAAATAATTAATTTAGATTGTGTCAGTTGATGAGAGCACTTCAGTTCAACTATATCTTTAGTCATTTTCTGCAGCTAGATGTATTGATTACTAACACAGTAGTATTGAAGCCGTCGAATGTAAGAAAGAATTTGTTTATCCATGCAGTTCTATCAGCTTTTCCTCATGTCTTTTAACACTTCTTTTTTCAGATACATACACATTAAGGATGTTGTCTTCTAGTAGATTTGACCCCTTAATCATTTTGTAATATTAGCTGATAATGTTCCTTGCTCTAAAGTTTGCCTTATCTGAAATTAATACAGCAACCTCAGCTTTCTTTTGATTAGTGTTAGTATTATATGTCTTTTCCTATCTCTTTACTTTTAATCTAGTTGTATCTTTACATTTAAATTGAGATTCCTGCAGACAACCAATAATTGCATCTTCCTTTTTAATCCATTCTGAGAGCCTCTGTATTTTAATTCATGTATTTAGGCCATTCTCATTTATAGTAATTATAAGTAAAATTGCATTAATATCTACCATGTTTATATCTGCTTTTTATTCATCTCACACCTTCATTTCCTTTTCCTCTACCTTTTCTGTTTTTGAGTGTTTTAAATGATTCTATTTTTCTCTACTTTTAATATATCAGTTAAATGTCTAGAGATTTCTCTAGAGTTTGCAATATATTTACATCTAATTTAATTCCGCTTCGACATAATATTGTTAGTACAAATACCTTATTACAGAGTATTTCCAATTCTTTCATCCTGTTCTTCATATTTTTTGTCATTCATTTTACTTCCTCATATAATATAATCAAGCAAAAACATTGCTGCCATTGGTTTGAAATATTTACTGTGTATCTATTATGTTAAGAAAAATAAAAAATGTTTTGTTCCTTTATACCTTATTGAAAGTCGTTCCTTTCTTTAGTTAGATTTAAGTTTTTTACCTGTCATTTTCCATCTCTCTGAAGAATTTCTTTTAACTTTTCTTTCTAGGTGATCTACTTATAATAAATTCTCTTAGTCTTTGTCTGAGAAAGTCCATCCTTACTCTTGAAAGATAATTTCACTGAATAGAGAATTTTAGACATTTTTTCTTTCTTCAAGTAAATATCATTTTCAGTAAGTGTACTTTACTCTTGCTTACTAGATTTCTGTTGAGAAATCTTTGTTTCCATGCAGATAAATTTCTACCCCTTTTCTGGCTTCTTTCAAGTTTTTTTCTTTCTCTTCAGTTTTCTGCAGTGATAGAACTAGGTGTGGACCATTTTAATTTTTAGGTATTTATCCGCTGAGCTTTATGGATCTATGGTTAGATGTCATTAATTTAGGAAAGTTCTCAGAATTAATTATTTCAAGTATTTCTTTTGCTCCTTTCTCTCCTTCATCTGGTATTCACATTGTGCATGTTATCACCCTTTGTAAATGTCCCACAGTTATTGGATATTTTGTTTTTTCCCATTATTTTTAATTTTTCATTTCAGTTTGGGAAGTTTCTATTCATGTGTCTTAAATCTCACTGATTCTTTCCTAAGCGTTGTACAATATACTAATGAACCCATGAAAAGCATTCTTTATCTCTGTTAAAATGTGTTTATTTCTGGATTTAACACATGATAATGTTATACAACCTAATACTTTTTTAGAGATATTGTAGGTAAGGGAAGGGAGGGATACAGGTGGGAAATTGGGGGGGCACTCCTGGGGGTAAATCTAGTATCCAGAAACTATACACATTTTACATTATTGTGTTAAAAATTTGTGTGGTTGTTCAAAAATAAAAATAAAAAAAATTTAAAAATGTGTTTATTTCTATCATTTCTTTTTAATTCTCTCTTAGAGAGTCCCTTTCTCTGCTAACATTACCCATTTGTTCTGGCAGCTTGTCTATTTTTTTCCCATTAGAATCATTAATATTAATTACAGTTATTTTAAATTCCCTATCCAATAATTGCAAAATCAGTGTCATATTTAAGTCTGGTCCCTATGCTTGCTTTGTCTCTTCAGACTATTTACTTTTTTCTCTTGCTCTTTAGCATGCAACTTTTTCTTGAAAGTCAGTCATGATATATTGGATAATAGGAACTGAGGTGATTAAGCTTTTAGTTTGAGGTTGTATGTTAATTTGACTAGGAGCTGTGCTGTGTTTAAAAGTTTGTTGCATCTGTAGGCACCAGATGCTTCGTTTTCATTTAGTGTCCTTATTTTTGTCTTCTTTGCTATCCTTGGGTTTCCTTCTTACATGGTTGTTTCAACCTCCTCCTCTGGGAAACAGAATGGAATTTTTTTCTCCAGTCTTCACTGTGAGAGCCTGCTGGGGTTCCTGGAGGCAAATCCCATGAAAATGTAACCCTGCCACCCACTCAAGGCATTCTACAATCAACCTCAAGTAATTCTTGAAAACTATCATTTATGTTTTCCTACCACTAATTAGCTCCAGCAGCTTCTGCTTCAGGTAATCTGATCTCTGTTTTGACTCTCTGTATTCACCTGTCTCCAGATTTTGGGCTGGAGGTTTGCGCTGTAAAGTTGAATCTCTGTGTCTAAGGATATGTATTATTTTTCTGATTTTTCTCAATATTTTTCTTGTTGTGAGAATAGAACAAACAACTCATAAGCTCTCTGTATATCAGAACTTAGATTAGACATTTAGTTGGAATTTCCTTTGAAGCTTGGGGTTGAGTGTCAGGGCTCATATTCATAGCCCCCACATCATCAGTAAGCCTCATTTTACCAAGGAGTAAAAGTATTAAGCTTAAAGGCCATCTAAGTATCTATTTAGCTATAATTTTTATTCTCTCTTTTATATATATATTCATTGAGAATATATAAACATGCAATCAGTGGCAGACACCAAATTGGCTGAGTCAACTTCCATTCCCAGTCTCATTTTCTTTTACTGAGACTAGAAAAGCTATATTTGCATGTTTTCAACCAACTCTGAAGTAAAAATAGCCAAATAACTTTTTTCCAAATGACATATAAATACAAATCTACTGGTAAGTATCTGCAAAAGCTTTTGTTGTTTCTTTTGATATATGGATCAAACTTGGCTTATGGTGCATCTTCCCTTGTAATGGTTGTTTTGGTCATGGAAGTGATGCATAAAGGTAGGGGAATCTTGAGGATATTACCAAGAGAATTATCAAAGCATCATTGAAACTTTGACAGCCCCCACTTCCCAGCAGACCTCTAGTATGGAAATATATACTTCTATTTGAATAAGCCTTCCTAAGGTGCCTTTCCTGTAACCTGCAGTCCATATGCATTTCTGACTTATAAAATAAAACACCTAATCTATATGGAATCTGAGGTACAAAACCAAGAAATCAGACTAATGAAAGCTAGGAAAAGTGGGAGTAAGCTTGGATACAATGGAAAAGTCATTTTGAAGCCCATCTTTTCAAAGAATACAATAAAGACTAGCACTTTCCTTATTGCTGCTTGTTATACACACATATCATATGAGATATGAAGGGAATACTGACTGTCTAAGTTCAAATTTCCAGTAGCTTGATCTCTCTGGGCTTGTTTCCTTATGTATATACTGGGGATAAAAGTGCACCTCATCGGGGGTGTTATATTAAATGAGATAACCTATGTAGTAAGATTAACCAGTGTCTGCACACAAGGAGTGCATCTTTCTCATCCTTCTTGAGCGCACAGAGATTAATTCAAGTGGAGTATTTAAAGTAGTTATCAATTCTCTTTACTGCATGTACTGGGTCAGGAAACATTGCAAGTGTGACTCAGTTATCAATATTGTTGCATTTGATTATGTACCCCTGAAACTTGACAAATATTGACTTAAGTAAAGAGTTTTTTATTTATAATTCTCAGATAAGAAGGACTGTGGAGACAGGAAGTGAGGTGTTAGTATGGCCACTATTTCTGCTTCCCATTCACACTTCTTGATGTCGCCATGTTTACATTTTATTCAGGAAAACTGTGGAAGAACAGAGTGTAAAAGGCACATGCCAGCTGCTCCATTTTTGTAAATGAGGAAAATACTCGCTCTCTCAGAAACCTATCCAGTAGACTTTTGTTTACATCTCTTTAGCTAGAATAATGTTTCCCAGCCACACATGACTGCAAAAAAGCCTGATGATGGTTGCCAGACATATTTCTGCCTTAAATGAACTGGATTTCTTTTGAAAGAAGATATGAAAAGATGTTTGGTGTGCAGTTAGCTGTGAGTACTGTATTCTGCATCTCCAGTGACACAATGACAAACTACTCAATAGGGCAGAGGGTGTGCGTTGAGCATTAGGAGGTTTGCTCTTGATTTCTATGAAAAAGTTGCATGTTTTGAGGGAGAAAAGTCCAATCTCACTAGTATAATCTGTGACTATTCAATGATGATGCAACATTCTTGAGATTTCTTTCTCCCCTGTTTATTGACAAATATGTCTTTTCAGAATTAACAGAAATATTTCTTATAACTTACAGTAGCTAGCCAGAGCAGGATTCAGGTCCTTCATGCATAACTTATATAAAAATATTTCACTTATTTAAAAATTAAGGAGTCAAGGAAAGATCAAGAAATAATAACAGATTAGAGGAAACTAAAAAGACATGATAACAAAATACAATGTGGTATTCTGGATTGGATCTTGTAAGAGTAAAAAGAAGGTAAAGAGGAAATTAGTGATATTTGAATAAAATCTCTAGTTTAGTTAATAGTTTCTTATTTATGAAAAATGAACCTATGAATGTGTAAATGTTAATTTTAGGGGGAAGGAAGTGAGGATTATATAGGAACTGCATCATTTTTGTATCCTTTTATCAATTGAAAATCATACCAAAATATAAAGTTTAATAGAAATTAAGGAAATGTAAGAGGAAATAATTTATTACATGACAACATAAGTGTTTATGTTTAAATTATAATGACTGGGCTGAGGATATAGCATAGTGGTTGAGTGGTTGCCTAACATATGGAAGGCCCTCAGTTCCATTCCCCACTGCCACAAAAAAATAAATAATGGAACTATAATTAGAATGAATTGGATCCAAATGTACCAGTATGAGCCTAAAGTATTTTCATAGCTGGAATTTAGGCATGTCCAAGAGACTGATGAGAAAAAGTACTATCATAAATCTATTTTTCATGAGGAAGGAGAATACTTTTAGAGTAGAGAGATCAAACAAACGTGGTTCAAGTACAGAAGCCAGTATGGGACAGGAGGACTGATTCTAAGTATAATATCAGTCATTCAGATTTTGTTCTGGATCTATCACCTATGACTTCATGCTGAAGTTCTAGATATAAGGAAACCAAAAAAGATCAAAATCTGAAATATGAGCATATAAGGCAATAATTGCTTTGGACTTAAGCTCTTCTGCAAGCTGTTTTACCAGTGGTGGGAGTGTGCATCTTTAGTTTGTTCATGGCACCCTTTCAGCAATAGGTATGAGCATCCACATAGGTATTACTGGACACAACTAGCAGCAATCATCTAATTGTAGCACAGAAACATTTGCTGTGGTGCTTCTGATTGGAAGTAGTAACCAGATTAGAAATAGGAGAAATCAGCACAGGAAAAGGGAAATAGAAAATGTCACTGGAGTTGAGAAGACTGGTTCTAGGAGAACACATGACACATAGCCAAGGGACTCATCAGAATTACTTTTTTTTTAAGAGAGAAGGACAGTGAGAGAGAGAGAGAGAGAGGAGAGAGAAACATTTTTTAATGTAGTTTTTCATGTGGCCTTCGTTGCTCTGACACTTTGCTGTGTACTTGGTGCTGGGGTTTGAACCTGTGGACTCGGGCATGCCAGGCAAGCGCCGTATCCACTGAGCCACCGCTCCAGCCTCAGAATTACTTTTAAGAAACAAAAGACTAGTTTTTCTTGGAACCATATAGGAACATGGTCAGAGAAACACTAATATTTGAATAATATTGTGATTCTCTTTCTACATCTAAGTTGGTACACCCTGAGAATCACAGTTCACACAAAAATGTAGTTTTCAAAGGTTTGCTGTACAACTGGTTGCTATTTGTTGGATTCTTTTAATACTGAAATCTGACTTATAAATGCTGATTGAAGTACAATATAGTAAAAAAGGAAATGAAAGTCACTTTGCTTTGGAAGATGTTTGATAATGCTATTTATTCAAGTAAATGGTGGTCTTTTAGATAAAAAAATAACAAAGTGCATTTGGATTAGTCTATTATTATTCATTGAAATATTCAATTAGTTATTCAGAAAAAGATTCAAAATTAGGGCTTGGAACTAGCGTGAATCTGATCGCTGACAGGTTTCCTGATAGGAAGACAATATGAGCACTAAAAATGATGTAAATCTTGTAGCTTTTGAAAATCAGAAACTTCTTAGCAAGGTTCCGT
>PVKS010053471.1:0-10358 GCA_004027875.1 Aplodontia rufa
ATAAAAGGTATCTATATTTTAAGTAGTGAATTTAGTTATACTTTCCTTGTAAGATTTTTTCCATTTTAACATTTACTGATAAATTGTTCTTTATTTCTAAAAATATTTTAATATATATTAATCAAATTTCATTTGAATTTTATTTTTATATTTAAAAAACTTTAGTAAGATCTTTTAAGATAATTAGCCAAGTTACTTTCCTACAGTACATGTTAAATAATCCATTATTTACCCATTCTGGGAGCCAAGTGAAGAAAGTATATGAGGAGAAGACAGAGATCAACTTGGCTAACAAAGATACTGTAAGAACATGATAATTGATAATCAAAAATTGAGTTTAGCAACATATTAAATAGAACTACACATATATACGTGGGACTATTTCTGGGCTTTTAATATTGTTTTCTGATCCTATGCAATATGCTCCTTTCCTAGCAGCTTAACTTATTCTTTTAAAAATATAATTTATTTCCTTTACTCAAAATTTAACTCTTACATTTCACTCCAAGTAAAAGCCATGTAATGTTCTGTTATTCTTTTCCAAGTGTCTTATCTTTAAAATGTACAATTTTATAATTCATTGTAAATCATCTGGATATGTCTTCTCTTTTCAAATGTATTGTTGCTCTTGAACACAGTTTCCAATATTATTTTCTCAGCCTACTTCTTAATTAGAACTTCATCAAATATATCAATTAAACTTGCAAATGGTCTTATGAAGACTCTATGAGTTGACTTGACTACTTTAGGCAGAATACACTGGAGGCTGGATTTGGGTCACAGGTCACAGTTTGTCAATCTTTGACCTGAGGGAGGATGTTTTTCTTGCATACATTTTTATCAATCTAAACTTTTACTTGTTACCACCATAACAATACTAGGTTGTATTCTGCTGCCCAATCCTTCTTTCTCCCTCTCTTTTTCACAGATGTCAGGGGTAAGTGGAAGGAGGGATCACCGTCCACCATCACTTTCCCACAGAAAGGTAGCTGCAGTCTGAGCCACATCCACCATAACCACATGGCACATAGAAAGTGCATTCATATGAAAGGAGAAACCTTCACCAATGTGTACATGACTAACAGAGGGAGCCAGCCCTTTTGCACCTAATGACTCCCCTCTCTGCAAAGAGAGCACTACCCAAGCACTCATCTTACTGCATCTGTCTAACTTGGTTGAGTTCTGGAACAAGGGGTCTGGGATAACATAATTCTTAAATCTTCTCCAACTGGCTTCACTGACATCAGGGAGAGAAAGCAAAGATGGATGATTTTTCCAAAGCAGAAGTCTGCAAACTTTTCTGTTAAGGAAAGAAAGTATAGTAAATATTTAGACTTTACAGGTCTCATACAATTCATACAATCTCTGTTTGAACTCTTCCTCTTTTCTTCTTTCTTTCTTAATTTATGTAATTATTTTTGTAGTAGGGATAGAACCCAAGGGTGCTTTCCATTGGGGAACATCCCCATTCCTTCTATTTTTACATTTTTATCTCAAGAAAGGGTCTTGTAAAGTTGCTGTGAGTCTCACTATGTTACCTAGACTGGCTTCAAACTTGTGATTCTTCTGCCTCAGCCTCCTGAACCACTAAGATTACAAATTTATGTCTCCACCCCTGGACTTTACTTTTTAGAAATGTGAAAAACAATATTAGTCCATAGGATATACAAAAATAAGCCCAAGGCTGGATTTGACTCACAGGTCATAGTATGCCAACTTCTGATCTGAAGGTGAATATCTTCTTTTTTATACACTTTTTTATCAATCAAAATTCTTAGCTGTTCTCATCATAACAATATAAGGTGTTCTGCCTGCCCAATCATTTTTTCCTCCTTTTTTCCACAAGTTACATCTATAATGAGAAAAAAAAAAGCCTATGTAACAATACAGTCTAAAAACTTCCCTTGTTCTCTGTTCCCTCCTTCAACTTTCACAGGTTTTTCTCTAATACATATCATACCTAATTTTATTTGGTGTTCACTTTGGAGACAACCTGAACTAACCCAACAGGTGGTTCAGGCTCCAAAACATTTCATTCATGCCGTTTTTCTTCTTCACCAAGTTAAAAGATGTTAGTTTACTAGGGCTCCTGTAACAAAGTACCACAATCTGGGTGGCTTAAAAAAGAGAGAGAGACATTGATTGCATCACAATTCTGGAGGCTAATAGTCTCAGAACAAGTTGTCTGCAGGACGAGTCATATGGAGGGCTGTCGGGGGTGGCAGGAATCTGTTCTTGTGATGTGCTGGCAACTGGGTTATTTCTTGCAAATGATGCCCTCCCTGTATGCACGTCTCTGGCTGTATATTTCTCTGGTTTCACACTGTGTTCTTTTTACAAGGACATCACTCTTGTTGATTAGAGGGCCACTCTACTCTAGTGTGACATTCTATTAACTTGATTATATTTATATGACCTTATTTCTAAATAAGTACATTCCAAGGTATTAGAGGTTAGGACTCACAGAACAAATGTTTAACATTTAGCATTATTTGCTTGATATTCTTATTCTTGAAAGATATTTCAACCAACACCTACGAGGGGATCAGTTGCCTTTTTTCAACAATTATCCACTTAGCCTTCACCTCCCAACCTTTCTCCATTTTATCTTCCCTTCCCATTCCCCCGCTCCACCCCACATCTCTCATCTCCTCTTTTCCTTGAGGAAGAAAAACAAATCCTTCTCATTTTCTTTTTTGTATCTTATAAATATTGCCCTGAAGTAAAAAAAAAAAAAAATGGGACTATTGCAATAAACAGGTCTAGTCTCCTTGGATGCAAAATTCACATTAAAATAGCGTTTTGTCCTCATCCTTCAGGCAGCAAACAAGCAATATAAAATGTTATCACAGGAGCTTATGGAGTATACAACAGAAATGTATTGCTTCATAAGACTGATAGCTCTAGAATATAGTAAACCACAAATAGGATATGGAACATTTTATAGCACAGCAATTTTTCTTAAAAACTTTTTTATCATAAAGTTTTTTCCCCTTTGGAAAAATACTATTAGCAGTTGATAGTAAGTTTTAATGTCAGGTGACACAGAAATAATTTACAATAATTATCCTCCCATAATTTTTCACATTTTTTGTAACTATATAATCCTCCGTAGGAGTGAAAGCTCCTCCAGGTTTGTAGAAAGAGGACGGTTCAGCGGATCAAAGAATGATTTACCAGCTGAGAAGCACTCCCCATCTGTAGCAGAGGTATAAGGCTCTTAAAATCCAAACTAACCAACTTAATACAAAATAACAACTCCATGAGATAACATTCCTTACCATTGCATGGATATTGCTCACCTTCTCCAAGATTTTATTCCCTATCAGAATAGGAACTATAGATAATCAGACTCTAAAAAGAAATAAATTAGGATTCTTAAGTAAGTCAATACAAGAATCATTTAACTTTTACCTGGACCTCAATATAGCTAAGAATTAAATGCTAGACACTGAACTCAGGCAGAGCCTGAACTTTTTCTTGTAGCTATCCCCTTTACCATAGCAGCTTTCAAACCATGTCAAGTAACTTCCCAAACAAACAACTGCATTCCTTATTTAAATTGGGAATTCACATGGTATGATGGCACACACCTTTAATCCCAGCTATTCAAGAGACTAAGGCAGAAAGATCTCAAGTTCAAGACCAGCCTGGGCAACTTAGTGAGATCTTGTCTGAAAAGTGAAAGTAAAAAGGGCTGGAGATGAAGCTCAGTAGTAGAGAGCCGCTAGATCCAATCCCTTCTACAACACACACACACACACACACACACACAGAATCTGGAACTACATATTTTTTTTATTTAAGAGAGAGGAGCAGTGAGACAAAGAGAGAGTCACTTTTATTCAGTTTTTCACTTTGCTCTTGTTGCTCTGAGACTTCTCTGTGTACATGGTGTTGGGTTCAAACCCTTGTACTTGCACATGCCAGGCAACCACCATAACTGCTAAGCCACTGCTCCAGCCCTGGCACTCGATATTAATATAGTAAACTGGTTTTGTTTCACATAATGTGTACGAGGCTACCTTATTTTGCTCTCAGTTATGGAGCTGAGAAATTGAGAGTTATCTCAGATTCCTCACATTCCCTGACAACTTATCTCATGTTTAACTCTACCTTCTCCAAGAATCTGTTTTAGCATTTTTATTTCCACTACTGTTATGGTCCAACCCTCTTTCAACAACTAGAGGAGTCTTCTAATGGGAAAATAACACAGAAAGAAAAGCAAATGTCTTGCACTCTTAGTTATTGGTTTTGTTTCAATTTGTATTTGTGGTGCTAGAAATCAAACTCAGGGCATCATGAATCCTGGACCAGAACTCTTCTACTAGGCTACACCCCAGCCCCACTATTGCTCTGTGTTTTATATGAATTAGTTAATACAATCTTCATATTGCCACACATCAATCTACTCCATAACTTTTCAAATATTATCTGAATTCTCACCTTCTACACTGAAACAAAATTTGTTGATTCTCAATTTTTTCCAATTCTTTTTTTTTTCCTTTTTCTTTCTTTCTTTCTTTTTTTTTTTTTTTTTTTGAATTTGAATTTTCTAAAATAAGATTTAGGGGCTGGAGCAATGGATCAGTGGTTGGTGTGCTTGCCTGACATGTGCAAGGACTCAGGTTCAAACCCCAGCACCACATACACAACTAAGTGTCAGAGAAACAATGATCAGATGAAAAAATAAATAAAATTGATTCTCTCTTTCTATCTCTGGCTCTCTCTTAAAAAAATAAAAGTAAAGATAAGATTTAGGATCTATACTGTAGAAAATATATTTATTATACATTTCTACCTGGCATAAAAATAATACAATTCATGCCCACCACCCATGTAGGCCATAGAGCATTAACTGGCATGCTTGAAGTCCCATATATGCACTATCACAATTGCATTCTCAATTGCCATCCTACAGTGCTACAGTATATATTTGTCTTTTTATTTGTGGAGATAGCAAACAGGCTTATTTCACCAACTACTGGCAGTAAGAGAAAGAAAAGTTAGAAAACATTTTAAAGGAATCTACTCATAGGTCATGAAAGACTAATAAGGAAGTATGCTTTTGAAGGCCTGTGAAACAGGGACAGGTGAACTTGACATTCTAGACCTTCCCTTTTGTTCATTTGCTTCTGTTTAGTCAAATGATGTCTTTAAGAGGTCATGCAGAGTGTGATAGGTGGGAAATTTACCAGTTAAGAAAATTCCCTGATATCTTAATGTGGTTTTCATTTGCATTTCTCTGATTACTAGAGATTTAGAGTACTTTCTCATGTATTCATTGTCTTGATCAATGTCCTCTGGTGAGAAGTTTCTATTTAGTTCTTTGGCCCATTTATTAATTGGGCTGTTAGTGTTTTTGTAGTTGAGATTTTTGAGGATTTTGTAGATTCTGGATATGAGACCCCTGTCAGAAGAATCATAGCCCATGATTCTCTCCATTTCCGTAGGAAGCCTCTTGACTCTTTTGATTGTTTCTTTCGAAACAAGCTTTTTAGCTTTATGGCATCCCATTCACTGATTTTTTACTTTAATTCCTTCACTTTTGGAGACATATTGAGAGAGTCTTTGCCTACTCCCAAATGCTGAAGTGTTGGACCTACTTTGTCTTCTATCAATTGCAAGGTAGCTGGTTTAATGCCTGGCTCCTCGATCCATTTTGATTTGATTCTGGTGCAAGGAGAAAGATATGGGTCTAATTTCAACTTTCTGCAAGTGGCTGACCAGTTTGTCCAGCACCATTTGTTGAAGAGGCTGTCACTCCTCCATGTAATATTTTGCTCCCCACCCTTTGTCAAAACTCAGATGTTTAAAGATTTGAGGATTTGTTTCAGGGTCCTTATGCCAGTCAGAATGGCAAAGATGAAGAAAATAAACAATAATAGATGCTGGAGGGGATGTGGAGAGATAGGGACACTAACACACTGTTGGTGGAGCTGCAGACTGGTACAGCCCTTCTGGAAAGCAGTGTGGAGAATCCTCAAAAAACTAGTGATGAGCCCACCATACGATCCTGCTATTCTACTCCTGGGTATTTTCCCAGGGGATTTAGAATCAGCACATTATAGTGACACAGCAATATCTATGTTCATAGCAGCTCAATTTACTATTGTTAGACTATGGAAACAACCCGGATGTCCCTCACTGGATGAATGGATCCAAAAATTGTGGTACATATATACCATGGAATTTTACACAGCAATTAGAAACAATGATATTGCAGCCTTTGAAGGTAAATGGATGGCTATGGAAGAAATTATGCTTAGTAAAATCAGCTTAACCCAGAGATCCAAGGGTGGAATGTCTCCACTCATCTGTGGAGGTTGGAACTAGACCTTGGCCATTCAGAAAGATGGCCTATTATCTTGTGTTAAATCCAGATAAGGTGTAATGTTATACAGCCTAATACTTTTTTAGAGATATTGTGGGTAAGGGAAGGGAGGGATACAGGTGGGAAATAGGGGGGGGGCACTCCTGGGGGTAAATCTAGTACCCAGAAACTATATACATTTTATATTATTTTGTTAAAAATTTGTATGGTTGTTCAAAAATTAAAATTAAAAAAAAGAAAAGAAAATTCCCTGAATTTTTTAGAAAAATCATGAATAATTCTGTAATTCTCAGGGCTCAGCAAAAGACAAGTGTTTGTTAAACAATCTGGAAACTTGGAAAAAATGCAAGTAGAAGTGTGAATAACTAATAGAGAAATCCAACTTCAAATCAACTTAAACTGTACAGTGGTTAAAGGATTTGTCCCTCCTCTAACTGCCTGTTAAAAACAAAAATGAAATTTCATCTAGAAAAGATCATTCAGATCCTCAAATTTTCTCTAATACATTTTGCATATATCTGGAATCAGAATTTACCAGAAATATTCACTGGTAAATAAGAATTACACAAAGAAAAGTTACAGAAAAATATATACATAAAATTAACAATGGAGTAATCAGATATTGACTTTTATTACTTCATTAAAATATTCAAGAAATTAGATCAGAAAATGGATAATGTTCCCAAAGAATGTCACAGTATCATTAAACAAACTTTAAAATCCATTACAATTTGTAAAGTTGCAAAATATAATTGAATATGAACTCAATCTAAGGGTTTAAATGATTTTATAGAGCTGAAAAGTGCATTAGCAAACTGGAAGATCAGCCAAAATCAATTTCCAAACTGCAAAAGAATGAGACCTTACCTGAGAACCTTGTACAAGAGTAGCATCCTCCAGCACTCTCTTACTAGACTATTGAACTTTTTTCTGCCTTAATTTATTATGTCTAGTATCATCATATTTCATTTATATTTTTATATTTTTGGAAGTTTGTGAGAAATCTTTGATTGAGGTATGAGGATAATTCTTTCAGAAAGAATTTGCATTTTTTTTCTGCCAGCTATCTGAAGATATAGCCAAACTAAGATCCACTTAATACTGAATAAAAGTGCGAATAAAACCTAAACGGTGTGTGCTATGGTTTGTAACAGCAGAAACTAAATTTCTATATTTTTGTCTTCCACCAAATTCAATTCAGTGTCAGATACATATTTTTCACTGTTTGTGGGGTACAATTTTTTTTCGAAATCACATTGTTATTAGAGTTATAGTTCTAGACAAATCCCAGCTTAATACTAAGGCCTCTGATACAATTTCCCGTGATCGCATGTCTTCGGTTTTGGTTTTCTTCTCATTTCTTTCTTGGTGGTTGCAAACAATGCTTTCGGCACAGGAAACTGTAGAAACACTTAGGACACCTATGGGTACGTGATGTGTTTTCCTCTTTGGAAACAATTCTCACGCTTTGGTTGCTTTTGGAATTGTTTCTGTTGTTTGGGCTTTTAAAGATTCCCTTTGCTATAAAGTATGCTTTAAATATTTAGACACTATAGGAACTTTTGTTAAAACAGGTTTTTAGGAAAATTGCTATAAAGTAGGCCACCCTTTTCCTCCATTTGTGCAGATGGTTTTCACCCATAATCCCATGTTGTTAATTCTGTTGATAAGTTCTGAGTTCTCATCCTACTTGATTATTAGTCACATGTGGCATAATCACTTTTTCCTTCTTGAAGCACTTTCTGCACCTTTCTTCTCTCTTGATTTTTCTTCACTTCATCAGGTGGCTTTCCTTTTCTGGGGCTAATACTGGATTTGTTATTTTTTCAACATTAGAGCATGAGAAAGTCAGAGTCTTCAGACTCAGTTTTGTGTATTATTTCTTTAGGTGATCTCATGATCTTGTGCTCCAAAAGCCATTTATGCACTGATGGCTCCTCATGTGTATCACCAGCCCTGCTTCCCTTTGAACTTAACATTTAAATAATAATTGACTGAAATTGTCACTTATATATCAAAATGTTCCTCAAATAAGTTTCGATTCTGTTTCTTACTTGTTCTTCTTGCTCTATTTTCCTTTCAGTATAGGATATGTTATGAGTGAGATATGAGGTGTCCCCAAAAAGCTCCAGCAATAATGCAGAAATATTCTGTGTGAAATGATTGGATTGTGAAAGCTCTGACCTAATCATCCTAATATGATTGGTTTAATTGAGTGGCAAGTGGGTTGTAGCAAGATGGGTGGATTACTGGGGGTGTGCCCTGGAAAGGACTGTCTCCCCTTGAGGTCTCTTCCTCTCTCTTCTTCCTGGCCTCCATGAATGGAATACTAGGGTTTCCACCACACCTTTCCACCATGTTGTTCTGCATTGCCTCAGACCCTCAGCAGTGGAAGCAGCTAACTATGCGAACTGAACCTCTGGAATCATGAAATAAACTGTGAGTCCAAGTTGTTGTGGTCTGGTATTTTGGTCACAGCAACCAAATACATGGGGTGCCTCTATTTCTTTAGGTACTGGGGTAGGGGGAGAACAGTAGTCATCTCTGGCTACCCTTTTTCAAATGCATCCCATTTGATCTATATCAAAATACTGCCACCTGTACACTCCAAACACCTGGAATCCAACCACTTTACTACTTTCTTTAGCCATATAATCTTTTATACAGTCTGTGTCAATAACATCATAACTTTCACTTTTACTTATATTATGCTCATCTGCATCCAAAGAGCAGCCAGAGTAATCCTGTAAACATGGAGCTTTTACCTTATTAAAACTGCACGTAAACCCTCAAATCTAAGTCCTTTCCATCCAACCACAGATCTGATCTCACCCTCACAGTCTAGGCCTCACTGGTCATGTTTCAGCCACATCACACTCAGCTCTTCCATGGGGTGCCTACAATACTCTCAGAAAGATAGTTTGTACCTGGTGATGTCTGCACCAACTTTCAACACTACAAGGCCAAGTGGGAACCAGACCAACAGTTTTTTCCCTCAATGAGGTTTACCCTAAACACATAGGAAAAAAGGGAAAAAAAATAGAAGCCTTCCTCACTTTCTATCACCTGACTCTGATTTACTTTCCTTATGGAATTCATCTCCAGATCATATACAATATTTGTATATCTTCATTTTGTTTATCAACTTTCCTCCTCAAAAATTTCATTTTGATATAATCATGGAATTTTATCTTCTATTCACTATAATATCACCACCTCCAGAACAGATCTTGGCACAAACAAATGTTCAAAACCTAGAGCATAATTTGATAGTATAATCTCATTGTAGAGAATAGGAGATGGAGGTAAAATAGATTCGTGTTTTCCAGTGCAATGGAGATAGTAAATTGAATAGCTAGAAATCAAACCCTGGTCAACTTTAAAATAATAAACTTAAATGAAGTGATAATTTCCATTGTCCCTTGTCACATTCATAAAAGCAAGTATTTTTTGCATGGCATCCTGAATTCACAGTCTGATGCCAACCTGTCCTTTGAGCCTCACCTTTCATTATGAATCACTTGTTTCATAACCAACATGTAAACTCCAACTCTGTTCCAGTTGCATCCTTCAAAATCTTTCCCATCTTCAGCTCTGTATTACTATCATGTTTTTTCTTTAGCCAGGAGATCTCCTTCCTTTGTCTGGCTAAGGAAACTTGCTTTAGCTTTGACTTGGGTCACTTACAAATACTCAGCTCCAGTAATCTCAGTGAAAATTAAATCTCTTTCCCTCCAAGGAACCTTTCTTTTTATTTAACTTTTGGTACTTTCTGATATGTGCCTTGTATTAAAGGTAATATTATTTCTGCTCATGTCCCTCATGAGAAACTAAGCTATTGAGGACAAAGACTTCCTTCTAATTACCTTTGTATTCTGTCTTTATATATTAACACACTTAGTATTCAATTAAATAATGCAGAAATTCTTTACCTCTTCAATCATATTGTTACACCAATAACAAAATGTCCATTTTTCTCATTTTTTTAATTTATTATTATTTTTTGAACAACCTTACACGATTT
>PVKS010053472.1:0-10392 GCA_004027875.1 Aplodontia rufa
GGGAAATTGAGTCTATCTCTCCTGGACATCAGAGGGTCTCTTCACTAAAGCCGGCTCTTCGTGAGAACCAACAGATTCTTTTTCCTGCACATCACTAAGTGATTCTGCACAGTCCTGAATAGCTTCTCTTAGCAAAGCATGAAAAACCTAGCAGTTTCTAGCTTAGTACCTGTGCCTTGAGCTTGCAATATTTTGCATAGGTCCATTACCATTTGAGCTTTCGAGCCTTCAGACCCCATATTTCTTGAAATGATCCTAATGTCCCCTCTCTACTTACCTCTGGCCAGAGCGTTTTCCAGGGGGTCCCTTAGCGATGTCCGTAGTACTCAGGTCCCTGTTCAGGTGCCACTTATCCCGGTCCGGCAGGGTTGAAACCTGACAGATGGGCTGGGGATGAAAAAGAACACAGGCAGGAGACCCAGATGGAACGGTCTGGAGAGCCAGACCGTTTCCATTCTGGCTTTCCAGAATGATCTCAGTGGTAACTATAGATATATAGGCATTCTTCTATTAAGAGAGTGATTAAGTCTTCTTGGAGCAAAAGATTAACTTCATAATCTTCATAATTTGCACAGGAAGGGAAGAAGGGGTAGAGGCAGGAACTCGGTTGTCATCAGGAGAAATATTACTTTGGATAATCTCCAAATCATTTATATCATATTTTAGAATTGTTTTTATTCATGTCTTTGAAAATGTTTGTTCTTGAAATTCATACATAGATCAGATGGTCAAGCAATGCCAGAATGTTGAAATTCCCTATTTTGCACCATGATTTCCACTCTATGCTAAGAGGAAGCATTATATCTTATAGACATGTATAATTATCAGAATGAAGTGATAATTCAGAGTGAAGCCACTTGCTTTTGCTTTATAAATTCACATGTGACTGGCATTTTAGCTAAACCTTGCCAAGAATCAAAGTTGTTTTCAGTGATTAATTTAACAGGAATCCTAAAAATACCAAAGGAAACTCAATATTTCCCATGATTAGCCTTCCACCTGGGGTGTTTTATAGAATCAAGAATTGATTTCAAATACATGTTTCAGGTAACCAGGGGGTTAACTTGAGTTAGAATTCCTCATTAAACAGAGAGCAAAAACAAATTATGAATGAAGCATGTCAGAACTCTGAGGTCTTCTTTGCATCTCTTAATCCCCAAAATGTTTAACACATACCTTGTTATTCTCAAAATTGAATATTTCTTTTCTCGGGTTTAGTACATAAATTTAGATTGAATTGTTTTAGAGCAATTGACAAAATCAACTATTTTGTAAGAGAGCTAACATGAGTAGTTGAAAAATATAATTTAAACCAAAGAAAATAAATCTCAATGACACCCATCAAATAGACATGGGGATTACTATTCAAATATTAGTTGTTTTCCTGTTGTAGAGTAGTGTTTCTCATCTTTGGCTGAGCCTTAGAATCACATGGGAGGTTTTAGAATACAGACATCTTCTCACCATTGAGAAGCTCTGATATAATTTACTGAAGGGTGACTTGTATCCTGAAAGTTTAAGAGCTCCCCAGGCATTTCTAATGTGGAGCCAAAGTTGAAAATCCTTGCTGTAGAACTGGGTTCTCAAATGTTACCCTGCATATGATAAACCCTGAGGGCTCAATAAAAACAGATTCTCAGTCACACTCAAGAGGTCATCCTTTAGTGAGTCTAGAGTGAAACCTGCAAGTATGCACATCTATTAGGTTCCCATTATGATGCTGAGATTGGTAGTCTAGGGAGACTTTGAACGTGTTTGAAAGGTAGGATTTTGCATCCCATTCTAAAAGAAATCAGCATCTGTACTTCAAAAAGGTCCCCAGGTGATTTATATACACAGTACTTTCTGAAGCACAAGACTTACAAAGACTGAATATGGGAACATATTCTAAAGAGGCATTGAATAGTGTAACAGTGGTCATTGTATGCAAGGAAATAGCATTATGGCTAGAAAAATGTGCTGCTTTGGGAGCCTTTAGGTTAGATACCCTTTCTTTTAAAGGTGATTTTGATTTAGTCTGGCAATACATTATCTAACAATCTATTAAAAAAATCTATTGTAAGGTATAATACCAAATTTATAGTAGATGAAACTGAAGAACTACTATGTCTTTTCTGTTTTCCAGCTTTACCCAATATAAAATAAGAAAACCTAGATTTGATGAAAAAACTTATTATTTCTATTGCACAATTTTGCTTCTAATTAAAATTTGCTTCAAGTTCTAGGATTTTATTGCTATACCATGATCAATTTACTAAGAAAGCTGGCTAAAATCATTTTTAAGATTTGATGATCATAAGGTATAATTGAATAGGAAGAATTTGATAGTTTAGTAAGTTACATATTAATGTTCTAAATGACAAGCAAATTAGAAATGTGCAATAAGAATAGTACCAGGCGTATTCTGTAGGTGACACTAAACTAAAATCAAGGTTAATGATCAACTGACCAATTGTAGTATCCATTATTTGAATATACATCTTTTTAATATCATGCCTTTTTCCATATAAAAATATGACATTGTATTCAAGGAAAATATTTTAGTTCTCATAACATCAGGAGCAATGGTTCTGCACATTTGTGATTGGCTGATGTTTCCAGTGTCATTAACAGGAAAGTTATCACTTAAGTGGCTGCTCTATGAATTGCTTGGTAAACAAACGTGTAAGTTAAGTGCTGGATTTAGTTATTCACTCAAAGCCAATAAAATATTGTAATCTTCTTTATCATGAATGAGAAATAGTTTAGCAAAATTCTTGGTCTTTTCTTAAAAATTACTAAACATAATCTTGTTTACTTTTGCAACTTGGTGGTTCTGAGGAACTGGATTGTATATATCTTATGACTTTAGAACAGGTACAATATGGACTTTGCACATAAAGATCAATTAATGCATTTGTAGAATTTTAGTGATGAAATCATTCCTACATTATTCCTTAATGTATTGATTCTTAATCTTATTCAAACTTTATATATATATAAGCATAGTCTTAATTGAAAATAAACTGACATTTTTCTGATGAGAAATTTATTTAAAAATGTGAATTCTGGGGCTGGAGAGGTGGCTCAGTGGTAGTGTGTTTGCCAGGCATGTGCCAGGACCCCAGGTTTGATCCCTAGCACTGCAAACATGACTGTGTGGAAGAAATAAAAACGAGATGAAAAAGTAAAAATTAGCTTTTTATTTTTCCCTGTCTCTCTGTCACTCCCTGTCTCTCATTTCACAGGTAAGCTTATGCACACACAAAATAATATTCACTGATATGTTAAATTAGATGTTTAGTGCTTACTACAGCTAGTACTTTATGTTCAGCCAATCAATAGAAGAAATGAATTTTAATTCTGGTGCTCTACTATATAGTTATAACAGTAGAGTTTATTCATAATGTTATCAGACAAAAGTATCCATATCACAAGTGAGGAAGGACACAATGTATTATTTTTCTAATCAGTAAGAAGAGAGACAAATTTCCCAAAACTTGCAAGTTCCCACTTTCTTCTTCTCTGCCCTTCTGTGAATTAAAAACATATGCAAGGGCTGAAGAGATGGCTCAGCATTAGAGCACTTGCCTGGCATGTGTGAGGATCTGTGTTTGATCCCCAGTACCACATACACAACTAAGTGGAGGAAAAACAAAAACCAGATGAAAAAATGACTGTTTCTTTAAAAAAATTTTAAAAAGCATATTCAAAAATACTGCTTTTAGACTGCATTATCAACCTTGAAATAGTACAGATAGCAGTAGAACCTAGGAAAGATGATAAATATAAAATAATATAATATTTTTATGGTGCTTGACATATTTTTGACAGGACATTACAGCATTTTATATGCTATGAGAAAGTGATAAAATATTGTAATTACCAGGCCATTTATCTCAGAAATTTAATGTGAAGCTTCAATGTTTCATCCCTAAAAAAACTGGGAAAGGCAAGTATAAGAGTCTCTTACCTTCACTAATGATGGAGAAATAGAGATAGGTGATTAGAGTATTAATTATTCATCAACTAATGATCAGGGAGATGAATAGTGAGCCTTTCCACACCTTATTTAATGAATTATATGTGGACATCATGCCATTCAGTATCAAAATATGAAATGTTGAAGGAATGATTGTCTACAGTCTCAAATTTCCATCCACAGGTTTCTTATTAATTTTCAAATGGGAAATGTCCAGAGTAGGAAAATCCATAGAGACAGAAAACAGATTAGTCATTTCCAGTGGCTAGGGGGAGAGTGACTTTCAATGGGTAAGGATTTTGATGTAAGGATGAGGAAAATGTTCTAAAATTAGATAGCAGTGATGGTTGTGCAATTGTGTGAATATATTAAAACAATTATACACCTTAAAAAGATGGCTTTTATAGTATATTTCATTTTTAAAATGCTGCTACAAAAAGAAACACCACAACCAAATAACCAAATTCAGCAGAACAAATAGTGGGGAACATTGTCACAAATTATAGTATAAAGTCATTCTCATCACTTTTCTCAACACTCCACATCATATCATCAATTTTATTTTTACCAGGAATGTCTATCCTGATTTTTGTCCAGTGGAATCATTGTAAATCACTCATGCATGAAGGTTGCTGTTTAAATCCCAGAGTGGAATTTAAATCCATAACATAAGAGTGACTGTCATTTCACTGTTACTATAATACTGAATATTTTTAGGGAAATCCTCTAGCATTAATGGGCCCTGTCTGTGTGTATTGCCATAGAAAATCCATAAACATTATTATTGTTTCCTGATATGGTATTGTAAATTGCTCTATTTTTCCACAGATATTCTTATTACTGTGCATTATTAGGATTACCAACTATAAATCATTTTCTATTTGATGTACTTTTCATAATAATATTAATGAAATGTCTGTATTCCCATATTGTCATGCTTAAACATTTTATATTATATGCTCCCTGGAAGAATCTAGTTAAGTAAATTTTGTAGATGTTGATTATTCTTTTTTAATATTTTATTAATCCTTTACAGTTCTAATAATAGCATGGTTCATTTTGACATATTCATAAATGTGTGTAAGTCAATTTCTTTTTGCAGTTTCTCCCCTTTCCTATGCTTGCTCCTTTCTCTACCTACTGTTCTCCCTAGTATTTTCATGAGATCTCCCACCTTTAAAATTTCTTATTTTGGGCACTGTGGTACACAGCTATAATCCCAGTGACTCAGGAGGCTGAGGCAAGGAGATTTGCAAATTTGAGGCCAGCTTCAGCAATTTAGCAAGGCCTTGAGGAACTTAGATCCTGTTTAAAAATATACATAAATAAATAAATAAAAATTGCTGGATGTGCAACTCAGTGGTAAAGTGCTCCTGGGTTCAATCCCTGGTACCAAAACAATAAAAAACACAAATAAATTTCTTATTTTTCTCTGGCTTCCATATATGAGGGAAAACATTCAACTGTTGACTTTGTGCATCTGGTTTAGTTCACTTAGCATGATGTTCTCTACTACAATCCATTTGCCAGCAAATGACATAATTTCATTCTCCCTTATGACTTATTTATGGCTTTTTACATGTTGATTACTCTTTGCTCTAAAAACATCTAAAATTAAATGTTATAATCTTCAGGAAACTAGTTTTACAAGAGAATGAAAATAAACATTGATTTATTTCTATTTTTTTTCTTGGAAAGGAATTTATTTTCTATTTTATTTTCCTTAATTATATGGCAGTTTCCAAATAGTTCAAATGATTGTGCTTTGTTTGTTTTTGGTAGTTGTCTTTGGTAGCACTGTCCACAAGCTGGCTTTTAAGTGAAGAATCAGGAATATGTGATATATTATGGAACTATTCCCATGAAAACACAAGAGACTAGCATAAGTAGAACAGAGAATCAATCACCCCAAATAAATATCATATTTAAATCAAAGTCATAACCTCAGCCTGATCCTGTGGTATTCTGGGGAACCAGAGCAACCCAGTCTTGTTTATTTGTTTTTGTTGCTCCCCACCTATTTTTTTTCCTGTTTGAAGTGAGGGAACTGCAATCTGAAACTCCCATTCACATAGATATTGGTTATAGGCCTCCCAAAAGGAAAATAAACTTCCAGAATCTTCCACCTAGAGAATAGGAGCACAGCAAAAATATATATTAGGCAATAAAGGCAGAAGGGCAGAGCATCCATTGCATTAGCTAATGAAGATTTTTACCTTACCCTTCTGTAATCACAGTTAAAACAAAAAGTAACATTTTTCTCCATAATGGGAGTGATAGTATCTTTGTGAAAACTGTTATTTAATCTAAAAATTATTACTTTCAGTAAATCAATTCTGAGGCTACTTTAACTGTAAAATGACCTAAATCTGTGTTTATGTATGTGCAAAGTTACAATCTATGTTCTAGAGCATACTTCAAAAAGAAATTAATAATAATCTCTGTTAAAAGTTTTAAAAATAAATATTTTAAACCTATAAGACAGATAAAGATCATTAATAAAAATAAAGTAGGTAGAAAGATAAAATATGAATTTGTGACATCATCATTAAAAGCATCTGGGATATGTAAAATATTTTGTTGTATTTACTATATCTGAAAATTTTATTTTATTGAAATGCAATGTTTTCATTTTTAGGTTTTCACTTCCAGTTGCAGCAACAGCAGAAAACTGTATTCTTACTATATATCCATATTTGGCAATTCATCTTGATAAGCAAAAGATTATTTTAAAGGATGGTAAGTTTTGTATGCTTGCTTTTTATTTCTCATTGTGTACATTCTTGTTATCCAGGGCCAACATCTGGAAATAGAAGGAATTTTAAATTAATAGATGTTGATGCCATTGGCAGTACCAATTTCATCATCAATAGAACAATATGACAGTGTCTCTTAATTCCAAAAGTTGATAATCTAGTGAAAGATATCTAAATAAATGATTTACTAAGAATATTTAATTAAGAACTTTATGAGTTAATTGAAGCATTGGGCATGTGGAAATGATGCAGAGATTACTGCTGATGTTGGGGTTTGGGAATGATTTTTGGAAGAGATGGCATTCCTGTTGAGCTTGACAATGATGATCTTGACTAGGATGGTTTGTGCAAATAGCAATATAGCAAAAGCATAGAGTTGTAAAGGAAAACATATGGCAGGACATGAAGTTGCAGGGTCATACTGTTGAGCCCTTTATTCTATAGTGCTAAGATCATTCTGTGGATTTTTGAGTATCATTGATTTAGAAAGGGAACAGTTGTTAGGATATATCAATATAAAATGAATTAAGGTAGGACAGAGAATAGTCAGTATACCAGCTGGAATTGCTGTAGGTAGATTGGGAAAGAAGCTGAAATCAGAAGATACACAAGTACAGTAAGAACGGTGGAATAGGGGCTGGAGCAGTGGCTTAGTGGTTGGAGTGCTTGGCCGGCATGTGCATGGGCCTGGGTTCAAACCCCAGCACCACATATACAACTAACTGTCAGATAAATAAAGGCCAGATAGAAAAATAAATAAAAACTGATGCTGTCAGTTTTTATTGTCATTCTCTTTTTTATTGTCATTCTCTTCTTTATTGTCTATTTTATTGTCATATTTATCTGTTATTCTTTCCCTCTCTCTTAAGGAAAAAAAAAGAGAGAAAGGAGAAATACATTTCAAGAGATTAGTTGCTCAGCAAGTGTTACAGTTAGTAGTGACACATTGTGTTCTCCAAAAGAATGAAGTGGTACATATTAAGTGTTCCCACCACAAAATTGATAACTGTATGAGCTAATAATTTGTTAATTAGCTATTTGTAATCATTTTACACTGTATATATGCTTCAAAATAATAGATTGTACACAATAAAATGTACAATGTTATTAATGAATTAAAGCTGAGGATATAGCTCAGTGGTGTAGTACTTGCCTAGTATGTGTGAGGCTCTGGGTTTAAACTCCAGAAAACAAAAAACCAAAAAAACAAATAATTAACTAGAAAGAAAATAAGGAAAAGGAAGAAGTAAAAAATAAATAGGAAAGAAGCTAGTGAACAGAAACTGAAATGCAAGACACACAAGTGGATGAATGTTAGAGAAAGTCCCAGAACAGAGACAAAATGAAGAATGGGGAAAAAAATACCCTCTGAGTAGACTATCAAGTCCTTAAGTTTCAGTGCTAAGCTGGGGATCTTTTTTGTGTTTTAACCAGTTTTCTCATATTCTCCACTTCTTTAAATATTTATCATTTCTGAAACCTACTCAATCCTGTTCTATGTCAATACCAGGGGATGCCATTTTTCTGACTGTTCTAAAGAAATAGAGACCATCAGACAGTAATGCTATGAAGTTCCGAATACCAAGCATGTATTGAACCCATCATATTTCTTTTTGCTCTAGTCATGATGACAGAAGCCAATGCACCACTATATTGAATAACATTGCTGACTCTTGATTGTCAATATTTGCCTCCCTCTTAGGTGCTTTAGTTGAGTTTCCAGGAAATCACCAGGGAGAGGAAAGGAGGCTGTATCTTCTTAGGACAAATCCAAGAAGCAAACAGGGCAGCTTCAGGCTATATATTTCTTTTTTATTCTTTGCAATTTTACCAGTCATTTAACTTCCCAGTGATAAGGAGAGAATTAGCAGAGGAAAATAAGCAATTAGAGTACCTGACCTCCCTTTAACTGGAAAGGAATTTCAGGGGTGGGCAAGAAGCATTGCTTTCCTACTGAGCATGCCTAACACTATTATGTTCCACTTCTCTTTCTTGAGACTCTGTCTGGCCTTCCACCTGCCATACTTCTCTGGGTCTCCTCTAACCTCTCTGACTATTCCTTCTGAGCGTCTTTCATGAATCCCTCTTCCTCTCTCTGTATTTTTTAACTTTTTGCATCATTTAGAATCCTGACCCTTCTGTTCTTCCTTCCATGACTTCAATTATAATTCATGGGCTTCATCTCCAATCCAAATCCCTTTCAGAGATTCAGGAATTCAGAACTTAACTAAATTTAGAATACCTTTCATTGAATTTCCATAGGCATCCCCAAAATAGCATCACCCAAACTAGACTCCCCTTTCTAGAATTTTGTCATACTTCTGTATACCCTCCTCTGTAGATTTATCTACAAATGATCATGTTCCCAATCCAGAAACTCAGCTGCCATCCTTGATGATGTTCTCTCTCTCTCTCTTTCATACTACTCTAAAAGTCCACCAAATCTATCACTTTGACTTCTAAATGTCTCCCTCTCTACTGCCAGTACATAGATTCAAGCTGTGATAATGTCTTCTCAGGATCAAAGCAGGTTTCTAAACTGTTCTCCTGTCTCCTCTGAAATTCCCCCCATCCACAAATCATTCTTTATACTATGACCATAGTATTATATATAAACTGAAAATTGAATCTTGTAATTTCCATGTGTAAAATTTTCCATGGAATTTCATTAAAAGTAAAATAAAACTTAGAAGACCCCACAATGACATTATCCTAGTCAGTGGTCTCAATCTCATTTCTGGACATCTTTTCCTTGATGCCCAAGTCACATTAAACTTCTCTAAGTTTTTACAGCACCTAGATCTCTACTGATAATGTTTCTTTTCTGAGCATTTTCCTTCCAGACCCTACACCATCTATACAGCTGCCTCTAAAAGTAAGGGTTTTGCATTCTCTGGTGAAACTCAGCTCTGCAATTTCCGTTACTGTTTTTACAAAATGT
The DNA here is from genome assembly GCA_004027875.1 of Aplodontia rufa. Lineage (NCBI taxonomy): Eukaryota > Metazoa > Chordata > Mammalia > Rodentia > Aplodontiidae > Aplodontia > Aplodontia rufa. Next base: position 9,659 of record PVKS010053472.1, read on the forward strand.
TTACTTAATATGCTTATTATCTATATCCTTCTCTAGATATTGTTATCTATAAGGCCTGTAGAATGGTAATCATTTATCTCCTTTTCACTCTTGTGTCCACAGTTCCTTTACACAGTGTTTGGTAGATTAAAGATATTTATTCAATATTATAAATGAATCATCTGAATTATAGAACATTAGAAAGGCATCTCATCTCTTATTTAAACAGTTTCATAAGACAATGAATTATATGTGGGTTAATGTATTCTAAGCATCAAAATATTGTTCAAAGCATTTTATGGAATTGTCTATTTGGAAGGATAGAGGGAAACAGATCTCAAAATTTTGACACACATTGTCAAAATTTGAAATATTTTTTCAACTAAATTCAAATAATAATGTTATAGTGTTATATGCTTCTCATGTAGTAGGCTAGGAGATAATTTCTATAAAGGAAAAGCAACGTATTAAGACTCATGCAACCTGGATACAAATTCTGTTTTGTATTCTAAACCTATTATTTTTCCATATGATTTTATTTTTAATGCTCATGTGCTCAAATTTATCATCTTTCATTAAACAGCATTCATATATGAGAGTAGCAAGATACTAATATTTATCATATCAAAGGGCTTTTGTGAAAATTCATACTGGAAGGTAATATCATTACTAATAGATTATTATTATTGCTGTTATCACAGATTGTGATTGCTTTATCACTTTTATATTTTTCATAATATTTTTCCAGAAAATAA
>PVKS010053473.1:0-10381 GCA_004027875.1 Aplodontia rufa
TTTAAACTCCAGCACCACATACACAACTAAGTGCTGTAAAAACAAAAACCAGAAGAAAAAATAAATAAAAATTGACTCTTTCTTTCTCTTATTCTCTCTCTGTAAGAAAGTACAGTAAAGATGCAGTATTTTTGAAAATTCTTGCCTGTCTTATTTCCATATTTACCACATCTTACTCATTCTGTTAACATTAGATGTCTAAATATAATAAGCTACTTGCAAGACAGCAATAGTCACTGTTTGTCAACATCTAAACCAGATGGTTGTGTTAGTCAGCTTTCCATTGCTATGACAAAATACCTGAGATAATGAAAGGTGAAACAACCAAGGGAAAGATTTATTTTGGCTCACAGTGTCAGAGATTTCTCTCCATGGTCTCTTGGTTTGTTGTTTTGGGCCAGTGGCAGCATTGCACATCATGACTAGAACAAATGGCAGAGGAGGACTGTTTAACTCATGACGTTTGGGAATCAAAGCAAGGGAGGAAAGGACCAACATTCCTTTCAAGGGCATACCCCTACCATGACCTAACTTCTGTCCACTAAGCCCCATCTCCTAAAGGTTCCATCACTTCCCTATAGTGCCATGGGCTCAAGACCTAACCTTAAATCTGGAATGCCTTTGGGGGACATTCAAGATTCAAACTACAGTAGACAAGGAACTTTCTTGTTAGATAAAGAACTAATCTAATGGCTATATTGACTTTATCCCAAACACCTGGAAAATAGATGCTTTTTTTATACACACCTTTTTACCTTTCCAAGAGCTCTATTTAAAAGGAAAACAAAATGTTGGGACTGTGCTGCACTTAATTTCTGACCATAGGCAGTTATAGCAATACCTTCCAAATACAAGCTTCATCTTCCTGCTTAAGAGGTGGAAGAAGCTGTGTCTACATTCAGAGCAATGAAGAGATAAGGAGAAAATCAAGGGCATAATATGTTAATAAAGTCATTCATTCTTGCACTTAACACTTCAGTTAAAGGGCCTAAAGTTATAGATGAAAGAGACATAATATCTGTTCTCACAGAGCAGTGCAGAGAACAATCTAAAAGTTAAGCAGTGCCACAATCAGAGGACAGAGTCTATGGGAGGACCTACGAGCACTGTCACTCAAGGAAGACTTGTTGACAGACACCACATTTAAGCTGAGACTCAAGAAGTTGTTGACAACAGGATCCTGAGGAGATGCTGGCGAGTGGAAGAATTCAGCCAAGAAAGTACTGAGAGGAGACTGAAGCAATAACACTTAACAGTCTAAGCTGGTTTCTTCAGAAAAGAAATTGATACCCACTGGTGAAGAAGCAATAGTTGCGTACTAAGAAAAGAAGGCTGGTTCTAGAAGGTTCTGAAAGTCTGTTTCTTAGGTTAGAATAAGAAGCACTCTGTCTTCATTGACAACCTCCTTGGAGTAACAGAGATTTTGTTCTCACTAACCTGACATGTTCCCCTGGTGGCAGCCTCTCCATAGGAGGTGCCTTTCTCCTACTTCTACTGATCCATGTAGAGATTGCTCATTCTTTCATACAGGCCTACAGAATATCTTTCAGGATTACCAGTTTCAAGAAAGGAAGCAAGAGGACTTAACAACTTATAGTTGAGAGTTGGAAATTTAGATGAGAAAGGGTTGGGTTCACTTTCACTTTTCTGCCATGTGGAGAACAGCATTCCTCCTCTCCAGAGAATGCAAAATTCAAAGTTCCATCTTGGAAGTGGAATTGAGCCCTCACCAGATATTAAATCTGCAATGATTCTGGATTTCTCAGTTTCCAGAAATGTGAGGAAATAAATTTCGGTTCTTCATAAATTATACACTCTATGGCATTTCACTATAGCATCACAAATAAATTAAGGAAATACTTAGTAATCAACAGGAGAAAATAAGTTAAATGGGAGATAGAGAAAAGTAGGCCATAGGTTATTGGTAAATATTTAACAATCAATCCTTTAAAACAAAATTGTAAATATAATATATACTCATAAAAGTTTATTAGAAATTTTATTGATATAAAGAATGTACAGCTCTGAATAATGACAAAACATGCACTTTTTTATAAATTCCATATAGCAAATTGATTCTCACAGAATATTTCTATAGACTTTTGCTGAATTTTAGTACCTATATATTCAACCTATAGTTACAAATAACTAGCAAATCTGAAATGAATTTTTGTTTATATTTTCATTTACATTAAAAGAACAAAGCAAATTACTCATTTGTCAGTAACATGAGGGATTTCTTTGTTGAACTAGAAAATATTTTTCAAATACTGTAAGGATATTCTCTCAATTTTTTATGCTATTCAGGCTGTAATGGCTACATACAACACATTTTGATCAGCATTATTTACATTTGCTCTATTGCTTTCTTAAGTCTAAGCAGTCAACAAAATGATAAATCAAACTCTAGCTTTTGCTGATTTTTCTGGTGTAAATATTCCCACCATGGCCAATTTCTATCTATCAATTTGATATACTGAACACAGAGTGGAGAAATATAGTAATAGTCCACCATTACAGAGTTGTCATACCACAGGGGAACACAAGAATAAATAACTTTAAGAGATTGAATCCTGAATAATGCAGTACAATAAAATTTAATAAAATAATTGAATGAGTGGAAAGTGATAGGTATTGAGTACTTATTATCTTCATGTTTGATTTAATTTAATGAATTGCATGTTTGTAGATTTAATTTTTAGTAATAGCTGTGTTTAGCAACCATCCTACAAAATTTCTAGAAATTTGACAGTCAATACAAGCCAGTTCCAGTTTTTTGTATTGATTGAAAATACACAAAGAAAATTAAGATTTTAGCTCAGAAAAGGAAATCTTAGTAGAGTTAGTACTGAGAGTTGATGGGATGGGATTTAAGACAACAAAACTACCTAGCTCCCTAGCTCCTTTGTTGAGTTTATCAGACTTTTTAAGTTGCACCAAAATCTGACTTGAGAGAAGTTGAAAGAAAATGAGATTTTAATGGAACCCTGGGGAAAAGCAATTCAGTATGTTTGAGCTTACAATTGTACTAGAGGAGAGCCATGAGTGGAGCTGGGCAAGCTTTGTCTTCAACAAGCAGAGAATAGATATGTAACCACTAAGCAAGCTATCACCAGAATGAGAAAAGGGGAAACAGACACACAGCTCCTCTTTTATCAGAACAATGAGAAGTCATATTTCACACTGATGGGAATTTGAGGAGTTTTCACTGAAACACTGAGTTGCATCTTGGTGGATGAATAAACTGTCAACGGGCCAAAAAAAAATGAAGAAAAGATATTCCAAGCTCCAAAAGTGGCAGAAGAAAAGGTAGAGCTGTTCATTCAGGAAACAAAATCTGATGAGGGACCTGATTAATAAGGCAATTAGAAAATCATATTAATTTAACAAATCATACTGTTCATGAAGCCTTGAAAAATCTTAATGATAACAATTTTTTCCCTAAATGTTCAGTGATTATCCTTCAGGAATTTAGAGTCCTCCTTCCCAACATTATTCCCAAGGGCTCTTTGGTTTGCAGACTTCACCCTCTTCTCTTTAAAAAAAAATCAGATTTGCCTAGAAATCTGTACCAATACTTTGATATCTCTTCTATTTTCTATAATTCCTCAAAGATTAAAAACATTTAGGAAGCAAATTCATATCTTATTTCTGCCAAAGCCCTAGATACAAAATCAAAACTAATGAGTTGGTGAACAAGGCAACCAGATACTGTTGCCAAAAATAAATAGGAACATATCCTACTGCTTCCCATTCTTTTGGAGAAGAGGGAGAAGAAGACAGAAGAGGAGAGTCATACAGACATAGAGAAATAGAAATATGACTTTAGTCCTAAGCTCCAATCTCCAAATTCTAAAATGTACAAGTAAAGAATCTTCCATATAATTCACAGTTGAATTAATATATAAAAGACAATGTGAAACTATGGACTTTTTAAGGAAAAACTCTTTTAATAAAGACATACGTTTTATTAAATTCAAATTAATAAAGAAAGAAACACCTCACCTTTTTAAATGATAGAATTCCTTGTAAATAGTATTAATAATATATTTTCTAGCATCATAATCGAAAATCAATTAGATCCAGTAAACAGATTTTGAAAAGAAAAGGAGCCATTTTGCATTAATAGCTAGGTCATTTAAACAACCCCACAAGCAATACACTTTAATAATTATATTTCACACAATACTCACATTATTCTTCTGAAAGAAAATAAGTCCTTTTCATTTTCTTCAAAGCAGTTGGTGAATACTTAAAATAAAAATAAGTATAAATGAAAATAAATAAGATTCCCTATCAGAGTAAGTAAATACGCATTACCAAATGAACACACTCAAAAAATAAGTGTATGTTAACCCCATGTTTCTCAGTGAATTATTCATTGAATTGGGGGAAGAGGATCCTGCAGGTTCAAGCTATTCTAAGAATTCCCCACAACAGGCAATGAATTCTTTCTTGGACTTGTTGAAGACATTAATCATTATTCATGGGAGAAAATGTGGGTCAAGTCAGGGGCCTGACCACAAATTCAGGAAGGCTAAGTTCTTCTCATTGTCCCAATCAGTCCTATGAATCTCTACTCACACCCACACTGTTCCAGAAAGCCAGGAGCAAAAGGTGAATGGATTATGATTGCTGCTCAAGAGAAATTAACAGTAGACCATTTTGAATAATCTGAATTTTAAAAGCTAGTTAGATGAGTTCTATCAGACTTCAAAGAAGAACTAACACCAGTTTTCCTCAGCTTTGAGGAAGGAAATTGAAAGGGAAAGGACACTCCCAATTACATTTTATGAAGGCAGTATAACTCTGATACCAAAACCAAACAAAAACACATCAAGGAAAAAAAATTAAAGACCAATATACTGATGAACATAGATGCTTATATCTTCAATAAATATTAGCAAACTGCATTCAAAAACACATCAAGATACTACATCATGATTAAGTGGGTTTCATCCCAGGGATGCAAAGTTTCTTCAACATATGAACTTAATAAATGTAATTCCCCACAAATAGAATGAGTATAAGAATCATATGATCATCTCAATTGATGCAAAAAAAAAAGGCCTTTGATAAAATCCAGCACCCATGCATGTTAAAAACACTGGAGAAGCTAGGGATAGAAGGATTTTACTTCAACATTAAAAAAGCTATCTACGAGAAATCCAAAGCCAACATCATACCAAGTGGAGAGAAGCTGAAAGCACAAGGATGTGAACCCTCACCACTCCTATTTAATATAGTTCTTAAAACTCTAGCCTGAGCAATCTGGCAAGAGAAAAAAATCAAAGGGACACAAACAGAAGGAGGAGGAGGAAGAAGCCATATTATCTCTATTTACTAAAGACATGATCTTATATCTAGAAGACCCAAAATACTCTGCCAGAAAATTTCTAGAACTGATAAATAATTTAACAAAGAGCAGGATACAAGATCAACATTCATAAATCAATAGCTTTCCTGTACTTCAACAATGATTCTGCTAAGAAAGAAATCAGGAAAACTATCCCATTCACAATAACCTAAAAAATAAAATACTTGGGGATTAACCTAGCCAAGGAAGTGAAAGACCTCTAAATGAAAACTGCACAACACTGGAGCACTGATTCAGCTGTTGAGCGCTTGCCTGGCATGCACAAGGACCCAGATTTGAACCCCAGCACCAGATGAAAAAATAAACAAAATTGATTCTCTCTCTCTCTCTCTCTCTCTCTCTCATACACATACTTTCCATCACTCTCTCTTTTAAAAAACTTTACAACACTGAAGAAATAAATTGAAGACGGCCTTAGAAGACAGAAAGACCTCTAATGTTCTAACGTTCTTGGATAGGTAGAATTAATACCGTCAAAAGGGCCATATTATCAAAAGCATTATACAGATTCAATGCAATCCCCATCAAAATACCAATGACATTTTTCATAGAACTACCAAAAAACAGTCCTAAAATTCATTTTGAAGAATAAGAGACCCAGAATAGTCAAAGCAATCTTGAGCAAGAAGAGCTATGCTGGAAGTTTCACAATATCTGACCACAAATTATACTACGGAGATATAGTAACAAAAACAGCATGGTATTGGCATCAAAATAGACATGAAGACCAATTAAATAGAATAGATGACACAGAGAAAACCCACATATTTAAAGTTATTTGATGCTTGACAAAGGTGCCAAAAGTATATGTTGGAGAAAATATTGTCTTTTTAACAAATGGTGCTGGGAAAACTGGAAACACACATGTAGGAGAATGAAACTAGATCCCTACTTTCACCTTTGCACAAAAGTCAAATCAAAGTAGATCAAAGACATGGGAATTAGACCAGAAACTTTGCAAGTGCTAGAAGAAAGCACAGGGTCAACACTCCTACATAGTTGGTGTAGGCACCAATTTCCTTTGCAGCACTCCTAAAGCTCAAGAAATAAAATCAAGAATCAATAAATGGGATGACACAGAACTAAAGCATGATGTGAGAGCCCAAAGAAAAGGAGAAAATCTTTGCCAGCCACTCCTTTGACAAGGGATTAATATCCAGAATATATAAAGAACTTAAGAAAACTGAACACTGAAAAAAAAATAACTCTATCAATAAGTGGGCAAAGGAATTTAACAAACATTTATCAAAAGAAGAAATAAAATGGCCAAGAAATATATGAAAACAATGTTAAACATCTCTAGCAATAAAGAAATGCAAATCAAAACTACATTGAAATTTCATCTCACTCCAATCAGAATGGCAATTATCAAGAATACAAACAATGATAGATTCTAACAAGGATGTGTTGGAAAGTGTACAATCGTACATTGTTGGTGGGACTGCAAATTAATACAACCACTCCGGAAAGCAGTATGGAGATGCCTCAAAAAAACTAGTAACAAGCTAGTTGTGATGGCACATACCTGTAATCCCAGCAACCTGGGAGGCTGAGGCAAGAGAGTCATAAATTCAAAGCCAGCCTCAGCAACTTCACGAAGCCCTAAGTAACTTAGTGAACCCTGTCTCAAAATTAAAAATAAAAACAGTCTGGGAATGTGACTCGGTAGTTAAGTGCCCCTGAGTTCAATCTCTGGTACAAAAAAAAAAAAAAAAAAAAAAACGCAAAAACAAACTAGGAATGGAACCCCCATATGACCTACTTATCCCACTCCTCACTATTTATCCAAAAGAACTAAAAGCAGCATGTTATAGTAATACAACTGCTTCAGTGTTTAAAGCAGCCCAATGCACAATCAATTTATGGAACCATCCCATGTGCCTGGCAGCTGATGAATGTGGAATATATACACAATAGAGTTTTACTGGGCCATAAAGATGATTGAAATTAGGGCATTTGCTGGTAAATGGATGGAAATGGAGAATATCATGCTAAATGAAATAAGTCAGACTAAAAATCAAGGGACAAATGTTTTCCCTCATATGTGGAAGTTGGAACAAACTAAGGGGAAAGGGAGGGCAGATATCATAAAGATAGAGGAAGATTGGTAGAGTAGAGGAAGGAGATTGAGTGGGAGGCAAGATGACAGAAACAGGGAGGAAATGCGAAACGAACTTGACAAAATTATACTGTGTGCATGTATACCACAGTGAATTTCATGTATATATATATATATATATATATATATATATATATATATATTATGTGTGTGTGTGTGTGTGACAAAGTTGCTTAGGGACTTGCAAAGTTTCTGAGGATATATATATATATATATATTTATATGTATATTTACATATATATATCAGCATTAATAAATAAATACCTAAATAGCAGATATGTAGAGTCAAGGAAGGAGAATAGGAGGAAGGAGGAGGGGAAGAATAGGAAGACACTAGGGACTGATATAGAACAAATTAGGTTCCATGCATGTATGATTATGTCAAAATGAACACAGCTATTATGCATCACTCTAATGCACTAATACAAGCCTTTCAAATGCTGGCTGGAATACAGCATGCAATGTGATAAGTACTTAACAAAATCAAATACATAGGGACGTGGGGATCAAGCACAACCTCAGAGAAGATGGCCTTCGGGAATGAAGCATCATTTTCTGATGAGAGGATGAAGAAAAGACACTGGAGGCAGAGAACAGGGAGAGAGCAATGTTACAAGGTACAGAACCCCCAGGAGTGTTTGGAAGACATTGTCTGCAGAGGGCAAAATAAAAACAAAGAAAATGCCTATTCTGATGCACAACACGGTGCCTGGGCCTTGGTGGGGTGCCCAAGAAATATTCACTGAACAAATGAATCCTGGTTTTCTGAAGCCTAAGGTTCAAGAGAATAAACAGGAAATGATAAAGGGGCTTTGCAAATCAAGGCAATATGTTTGGACATTGTTCGATAAACATCAGATTGTTCTATAAACATCAGATTTTCTAACAGAGGTGTTTGATTCATCTACAAAATATGAATGGTGCTGTTGATGATTATTTACTTCAAGATAATTGTTGAAATGATATCAACAAGTACAGGCTCAGTGCCACTGAAAAGTGTTTGGGGAAGGCTGGATGTCAGACACTTGTGTGACTTGTTGGATGGGCCAACGTGGTCACCTTTCTGAACTGAGCTATCTGTTCTCCCAGGGTTACAACATTATCCTAGGGCTCTAAATTGGGATGGCCTATAAACAGAACCCAGGCTAACTTTTTGCATGGTACCCCTCCTTCTTGTTTGGTGGGGTACCATGCAACTCCTCTTTCAGAGAGGAGTCCTAATAGCAATGTTTTCTTTCAGTGACTCTTCAAGCAGCATCTCTTGCTTAGATGCTTATATGATGCTTAAAGGAAGCAGCAGCCACACACAACAAAGTGAGTCGTCATTTAAAATTGCCATTGTGCTAAATCAGGTTGTTCACCCAATTGCACAAGTTGGGCCACATGTGGCTCTGAGCCGACAACATCCACATGTGCAGATATTCAGAGCAATCTGCACACACATCGGCTGCTTGATTCAAGTTTAGGGCATTGTCACTGCAGTCTTTGAGAAATGAGGCAGGGAAAGGTCTTTCTCAAAGCTTTTAACAAATAAAATTCAACTTTACCAAACATCATAATATCCAATTCCAGCTATGGGTCCACTCCAGTTCTTTGTTTGATAAAATGGAACATACTTGTTTATAGAAGCATTCAGCCAGCAACAAAGCAAATAAGGGGATTTGGGTTCTAGTACTGACTCAGCCACCCAACAGCAGCATGACCTTAAAAAGTCCCTGAGCTTCTCTAAGCCTTTTCCAAAAAGAGAATACAGTGAGATTCCTTTATTGCTCAGGCTGTGGTTTGCTATTTCTGCATTTTGAGTTTATCTGGGTAAAGGAGAAAATGATGTGATCCTTTTTGTTCAACCTCAAAGTTATTTATTTCCAACTCTATGTATATTAAAATATGAAAAGCCTTTCTTAAAAAAAAATCTTCTAAGAATTATTGCTGGACTAAACGCACTCATGTGTCACACTGAGGAGGCTAGGTGGAGCTGTCTATCAAGAGCAGAACACAGTTCTCACTTTCAGAGGTGGGAGAGGTAACAGAAGTAGCTGTGTTGACTTTGGGGGGCAGCTGTTGGTCTTGCCTTTGCCAGGAATAAAAACTAGCTGCCCTAACTTCCCTGTTTGCTGGGCAAAAATTATTGGCACCAACACTTAGCAGTTTTGCAAAAGTTGAGAACTAAGCAGTTCTCTCTGAAGGCAACATCAAGAAGGTCCCTTGAAGAAACTTGTGTTTGGGTCTCATGTGTGTGCACGTGTGCTGTTTTGACCCCAGCTTTGAGACCTTGGCTTCTTGACTAGCAAATCATGTCCACATTCCCAACCACATCTCATATAGGAATCATACCCTCAGGCTACTCTATACCTACTCCAGGACCAGATACCACATTACCGAGGACAGCCCCTGTGCCACCACAGCCTGCTGAAGTGATTCAAATAGACTACTCGAAGCCTTCTTTCCCTACTGACTCATTCTTTCCCACAGAAATTTCAATGAAGTGCTGACCCACAACTTCCCTCTCTTCCTCTACTCTTCAGCAACCCTGGCACTTCCCATGTGACCCTGCATGGAATGATGTATTCTCCTCAGGGAGCTGTGTGTGGCAAAACTGTAAAACTCATCCTATTTTCTCTTTTTGGCCTCACCATGCCTCACCCGCAGTGATATCATGAAAAGAGTCATGTCTGCTTCAGCATGGTTGAAACAAGCTTGAGTTTTCTGAAACTTGATCGGTTTTCCAAAGACTAACACAGAGGTGTATTTCACTAGCTCTTTGCTTAAAGATGGAATTCTGTGTGATAATTTGCACTCCAGAACTTTACTTGTAGATTAAACTAAGATACTCTGCAACTGAAGTGATATTCTTGCACGTTTTCTTCTCCTCCCTCCTCCTTCCT
>PVKS010053474.1:0-10392 GCA_004027875.1 Aplodontia rufa
GTTCCAAATGAATTTGAGAATTGCTTTTTCTATGTCTTTAAAGAACGACATAGGTATCTTTATAGGGATAGCATTAAATCTATATAAAGCTTTTGGTAGAATGGCCATTTTTATTATATTAATTCTGCCTATCCAAGAGCAGGGGATATCTTTCCATCTTCTTAGATCATCTTGGATTTCGTTCTTCAATGTTCGGTAAATAGACTTTCTTAACGATAAATATCTGTAGAAGAGGAAGGTTTTAGAAAGTCATCTGGAATTACACTGAAACTACCCAGTAAGGAAATTTTATCTTTCCCTGGTCCTCACTCTCTTAAGTCTCTACCTTTATTGTGTTTCCAGGAAGGAGACAGATGACCCCCTACCAAAAAGAATATGCTGGAAATTAAGCAAGGAGATGCTTGGACTATAAATTCCATGATATCAAATATTCACCCATCCACATGGTTCAATACCCAAGAGCTTATGGTGTCTGGCAACTAGTGGACACTGAACCTAGGAATGACAGTGAGTGAGCCTGACCTTGCAAGCTAATTTATGCTTATTTTCCTCACCATCTCTCTTCTGTGAGAAGGAAATCATTTAAAAGTATTTTTGGCGTATGAATTTCGACTTAAAATTAATTAAAATTGAGCAATAGTGGTGGCAGTAAAAATTGGTGATATATCCTCAAGGAAAGGATAAATTCGCAGAGTCACAAATTTAAATTTCAAGTGACAATCTCTCCACGCTTATCTTTATTCTTAAATATGGAGTCTCTGGGTGTATTTGCATAAAAGAAGATGAAAATTTCTCCAAATGGTAAATCAAAATATTTGCTCATTTTGCAACTACACCACCCCTTTAAAGGTGGTAGCATGTTAAATATAAAGAAAGATCCAGAGAAGTTAAATACTTTGCACAAAGACACACAACTTGTAGGTTAAAAGTCCAGCACTGAAAACCAGATACCTTTCAATTACACTGTCAATTGGAACTAAAGACGTGGATTCACAAGCTGGCTGAGTTGTCATGATAATGTTGAAGGGGGAATTTACCCTACAGAGTGATGGTGAGAGGAATATACCAATGAGGTAGCTCCACAGTGGGGCAGACATGGGGTTAAAGGTAAGACTAACAGCATCAAAATGCTTCCTTCTCTTGACACTGCCCACAAAAACAGTCAAGAGTCGAATCTGGCTGAACAATGACATCTGGACCAATGTTTTTAAAATCATCTCAACAACCAGCACTTACCATGGGCGAAACTAAAACTGTAAAGAGATCTTCAACTGCCATTATAAGAAAATTACTATATTCTTCCTCATGGAAATTCTGGATTATTAGCATTCCTTTATTCATACCAATCCTCCATTACCCCAAATTAAAGCTGAAGATCCAAAACTCATCTCCACTTGATTTATATTTCTAGAATATATCTATCAAGGAAAGAGGCTAGTGAATTAACTATTCAACAAAATCATTTGAAGACTTACCATATCCTAAACTTCTTTGTGTTTGTGCGTGGTGATAGGGATTGAACCCAGGACTTCATGCATATAAGGTAAGTATTCTACCGTTGAGCTGCATCCTCAACAGCCCCCCCAATTTTTAATGGGGATACAGGACATAGATATTAATAAGACATAGTTCTTACCCTCAAAGAGCATATAGTGCAATTGTATGATCTAAAATAAGCAGCTTCTAATAATAACTTCAAATTGTATGATTCTCAATGCAACAGGGAGATGACTCCCTAGGACACTTGAAGGCGTAGAGAGGGAGCCAGCAGGGAGAGGGGTAGGAAGAAATCCTAGGAGACTGGCGGGTGGGAATATGGGGGAATCATCTCAGAAGGAGATCTCTGTCCTCCATAAGATAGCCATTTAACTCAGGAGTTCTTCTGGGGGAAACAGCAACAGGGGGAACCCAAGCTGGACATCCATGATATGGCATTAGCCCTGGATAACTAAGTATATATACATTGGTCCTTGAATGTTTGATAATGTTTCCCCCTCAATTGTATCTCTATTTCCATCTAATAAAAAAAAGAATGGAAAAAAATAAAATAAAATAAAATAAGTGGCTTCACTGTCCTTAGGCTTAATTTGCCTAAAACAGCTATCCTCACCCTCTTATCAAGATTCTACATTCCCATAGGTGTCAACGCAGCCTATGCTGCATTGCAGTATGAAAAGTGACCTAGAAAAAATTTTTACCTTTTGTACTCTGCTTCATTTAACAGTCAATAAGCTAAATCTAAACTATTTGGATAAATTAGGCAATTTTCTACCAAATGCTCTGAATTCCTATGAGACCACTAACAGAGTAATATGAAATAGCTTCCTCTTCTTAAAAAGAGGCTAAATCCTTAAGGATTGAAAAAAGTAGAGGTACAAGAAAGGTATTGTTTTACAGATCCAGTAAGGATCACAGTGTTTAGGATTATGTTTATAAGCAACAGGGGCCCCAGAAAAGACTAATTCAAATAAGGTAGAAGTTCATTTGTCTCTCATGTAAGAGAAGTTGGAAGTAGAAAATTCTAAGACTTATAAAGTAGTTCTAAAATTGTTAGATGGAATCCAACCCCTTCCTCCTAGCTACACCACACTGAGGAGATGGTCTTTGTTCATTTGGTCCAAGGCAGTTTCCATAATTGCAGCTATCACATTCATTTCTGAGTAGCAGGATGGACAAAGAAAGTTAGGAAAACATGATGGATCTGTTTGCATCCCACTGGTCAAAACTGAGACAATAGCCATCCATGCATGATTAGCTGCAAGACAGGCCAGGAAATTTAGTCTTTACTCAGAAAATAATGTAACTAGCTAACAGTCAAATTACCTTTGAGAGAGAAATCAGAACATATATTTTTAAGTCAATTAGCAGCCTTTACCACAGGAAGCATCAGAAAGAGGCTTATAAGTATTCATTGACAACTCCTGCGGACCTACTTCCTTTCCTAAGAGCTAACGCCTGCTGTGGCTTAGAAGCACCCTTAACTCTAGGCAGTGGTTTTCAAACTTAAGCATGCATCAGAACCACCTGGAGGACTGTGACAGCACAGATTGCTCAGCACCAGCCCTAGAGCTTCTTGTTCAGTAGCTCTGGAGGTGACGGTGATGCTGCTAATTTGGGAACCACACCTGAGAATTACCACTCCAACCAAATGGAACAAAAGAGAAAAGTAGGAAAACAAGAGATTGTATTAAAGTTGAAGTGGGCCAAAGAGATAGAGATAATAATATCAGGATGGAAACACTGTAAGTCAGGACCGTTAATACATCTATTCAATCTCAGAAGCAGTCTCTTAATGTTCCAGAACATTCCAGGATGCAATATAACCCAGATGCTATTGCTCAAGAGATCCTGGGTGTGGCTGTGACCTGACCTGCTTGACATGCCTTTTTGGAATCAACAGAAACCACACAGTATTGTTCCAAATTACTGAAAGCTGATTTCCCCCCCTTATTTCTGACATACCATTTACAGCCCCACTGGATTTATCAGCCTAGGGCCTTGCCTGGGATATTTGGCTCAGGTTTCCCCTGGAGGGCAGAATGCTGACAGAGAAAGTGCCATGATCAGCTTCTGTTCTTCCACTGTCTCATGAAATCAGCCACCTGGGAGTCTCTGGTTTCCTTGTCATCTCTCTAGAGCCCCCTAATCATGACAACTTCATTTATGAGGCTCTCAGTGGTGAAAAGCCACAACTTCTACCCATCGATAGAGAAGGACAACAACCTTCTCTAGTTGGGTGGAGCATTTCACTTTATCTTTGGGGCCTTGCTTTTCTAATTGCTTCTTGTGTTTCCTCTCCTGGAACGTAAACTCACTCACGGCTGTGTACTCTGGATTTGATCATACCTAACTTGGTTCTTTCTTTTTTTTCCACTTTTATTAGAAGTATATTGCGATACAGGTTGGTTCTTGCTGTCTGTATACTCCAGCTGTTTGCATTCTGTCTCTTCTAGCCAATAAGAGCATACAAAATGCCCAAAGCATTCAGCAGAGTGCCTGACATCCAGGCAGTCCATGAGCACTGGAGGGGTGACCCTGAGCCTGGGAGTTACCCGCAAGCACTTTTTTGTCAACAGGATCTTGAGATCCTCTGCTGGCTGCCCTGCCAGAAACTCCAGGTGTTACTTCCACCTGCAGGCACCACCAGTCACAGATTGTGGTCCACTTCTCCTCATCTAAGACAGTGCTCCAAACACAGAGCATACAACCTTCGAAAGAATACCAGGTGCTAATGCAGGCCTTGGGTAGGGACAGAGAGGAAAGGTAAAGGACATAATTCCTAAAGATTTTTTGTCCCAAAGGAATAGCAGATGTTTGAACCAAAGGGACCCCAAAGACAGCAGCAATTGCAAGGGTTGATCCTAACCTAACAGGCAGTGAGTGTCCAAAGTGAGCTTGGTCCCCACTGTTTGTCCACACTGTATGTTTGTGCTGCAGATAGAACAGAGAACTAGACTTGCCATCCACAATCCCTCTCTGACTATGTGATGACCTCTAAACTCCCAAAACCACCCCATCCTCTTCCAAGAGGATGAAAAGCTGGGAAAATATTAATGTTCTAACAAACTTACTTCTTCCTTCTCCCCTGTTATTCTTTTTAAATTTTATTTATTTATTTATTTATGTATTGGCATAGAAACCTAAAGCTCAGCCAGAATGCACAAAAAATGAGGACTACTTCAGGTGCCAGAGTGTCTATGGAAAATGAAATTAATCAGTTTTAAAGACTTACTTAGGCTTAGTTACCTTTATCTGCCCTAATCAGCTGCACTTTTTCCCAGTCTCATTTAACTTTCTTGCTGTGGGGATTAAATGAGTGTGAAAAATAAAAAGGGGAGGGGTGATGAAGGGATATAAGGAATTAGAGGGCTCCTGAGTGAATAGGTAATTTGATTCACTGTTTACACTGCTGTTAAAGATATTTAAACTTCTGACCTACTGATGAACTTTAAAATTGAGATTTTAGAGAAATTTTTATAACCAAATAAACTTTGGAGCAATAAAGATGACTTTGTAAACTCTAAACTAATCTAGGTGATCAGACTAGGAAGAGGTTGGACAGGGATCATTATTGGGAGGGAGCTGAAAAGACAATTTTTATTTTTCCTATTTAAAAGCCAATTGTTATAAACTCAAAAATTTAAGACAACCTATTCTGTACAAAATATTATACTGGACAATAAAAATGTAGTCAGAGGCAGATAGAGTATAAAGAACATAGGAAAATATTATATTTTTGTGTGGTGCACCCAATAAGTTATGTAATGTTGGAAAGGGGAGAGATTACCATGGAGTGTGATGGTCAAGAAAGTCTTCAGAGTAGAGGAGACTAGTTGGGTCTTGTGTGATATGTAATAAACAGATAGACAAAAGGGAGAGTAGGGAGGTAGTTTTTATTATAGGAAAAGAAAAGCCCTGAGATTCGATAAAGGGAGAGAGAGGGCACTGAAGATTACTGTGTTAATGGCTACTTAGTAAAGTAATGAGGAGATCCCCATGGGAAATTTTGGGTAGGAGAGTAATGTTAAGTGAAGATTTACAAAATCTCCCTTCCTCATACTGAGCGAGAGAAACAAACAGAAGCAAAACAGAGAAAAATATTACTGCCCAACCTAGGGAATGCTCATTATTTGATATTACAAGCTCTGAGAGATATACAAAATATGATTTGGTCCAAATTGCAATGAATCATTTTTATGACTTGAATGTGAGGTGTCCCCAAAAGCTCATGTGTGACAATTCAGGAAGGCTGAGGTAGAGTGATTGGTTTATAAGAGCCTTAATCCAATCAGGTAGTTAATCCCCTGATAGGGATCAACTGGCAGCTGAAGGCAGGTAGGGTGTGCCTGGAGAAGCTGGGTCATTGGGTGGGTGTGCCTTTGGGGTATATATTTTGTGTCTGGCATTGAGTTTCTCTTTCTGCTTCCTGGAACCATGCCTTGACCCTCTTCCCTCTGCCACACTCTCCTACAGTGATGTTCAGCCTCATCTGGAGCCCCAAGGTAAGGATCCAGCTGCCTATGGCTTAGACTTTTGAAACTGTGAGCCTCCAAATACAATTTTCCTCCTAAAATATTTATTTCCAGGTCTTTTAGTCACAGCAACAGAAAAACTGACTAAAAAAATCATCAAGAGCTTAACAACCTACACCCATTGTTCTAGGAGGATGAAGAAATTCTACATAAAATTTTTTTAAAGATTCTAATCCCAAATTTATTAAAGATGAAGACTAGGTATATGATCAGGCTATAGGAAAATAAGCAAACACCATATCCTGCTTTTCTCTCCTCAGCCAGGAAAGAATGTATGAACCCAACAGTTGGGAGAGAAATTGCATGGTATTCTGCATGTTCATTTTTTTCTCTAATGTGACATCTTAATAGTGGCTCAGGGTAACTCAGCAAGATAAATTCTTACTAATGAAAAAGGTCTTAGGTAGAAACATCCCTATTTTATTTGTTTCCACTATTATGTAAAGATCAACTTTTTATTCCAAGTTCCTTAGCTGCCCAGATTGAGGTCTTTACTCATTAGCTACTCAAGAACTGATTTGATCATTACAATCCATCACTCAAGTCTCCAGATAAAATTTAAAGAGAGGATTAAAATATCATATAAGCAAAATGAAAATGGCATAAAGACCTCACTTCAGTTGGGCAAACAGCAAGCCTGGGAAGAATTTTTGCCATTAAAAAGTGATGAGCAAGAAAACACAAACAGCAAACACAAGACCTAGGCAGAATTCTGCAGTGAAAAATACACATATGAAAATGAATATAAATTATAAGTTTTAGATGAAATTCATTCTCTAGAATAAATTTAATAAGAGAACATAAGACAAATTAATAGGGCATCATAATTTCAGAAAATTAAAGAAAACAGGCTTTATGAAACAAATCAAAAGGATATAGCCAGGTAAAGTGGCACCCATGTGTAATCCCAGCAACTTGGTAGGCAGGAGAAGTGCAAGTTCAATGTGACACTCAGCAATTGGTGAGGCCCTAAGCAACTTAGTAAATCTCAAAATATAAAATAAAGTGGGATGGGGATATGGTTCAGTGGTTAAGCATCCCTGGCTTCAATCCCTGGTACTAAATAAATAAATACGTAAAATAAAGAAGGAAATAAGTAGTAGACTGCAATTTTAAGGAAAGAGAACACCTAGAAATAATAATTTAATAAGATAATGCTGGTGCATTTAAGTAACATAAGATCCAGCAAGCTCAGCATTCACAATACAATAATAGAATCAAGGACATGGAGATAGGCTTACATAAAAAGGGAAAAGCACCCAGACCCTATTTTTAAAAAATTCACAAAATGCCAAAAACAGCACTATGTATAGAGAACAAATAGAAAACTAGTATATGAATACTAAACGGGCTTTAAAAAAAGAACAAGTGGTACAGAATCAGTAGGAAGAGACATAATAGAAGAAAACATCCTTAAAGTTAATGAAGATTTCAATTGGCAGACTGAATTTATCATAATTTATCAAAATTCCAATAAAATTTAAGACATACTATGAATTTTATAAATTTCAAAAATAAAGGGAAAAGTGCTATCATCACTAAGGAAAGAGAACTTACAAAGGGAATCAAGCAGGGTGATACCCACAGAGTTTTGAAGAGTTGGGGAAAGATGAAACAAAGCTTTATATTTAGCCAAGTATTTATTCGTGTGCGTTGACAATGGAAACATAAATTCAAAGGCTGAAGCATAGCAGCTCCTGAAAAATTCATTTGCATATAGTCTAACCCACTAACAATTAGCTAAAACACAGAGGTTATAAATAAAAAATATTCAAGAAAAAGTAAATTTGAACATTTATATGAACATAGAATTGAACCCAAGTAATTTTTCTAAATATATTGAAGAAAATGATTATAAATATGTAACTGTTTAAAGGCAAGATACATAAAAATACATAGAAAATAATAACTGAAACATAATTTAATGTAGTAATAATAATTTTACTAGGAAATCTGCATAAGAATATAAAAACAAATCCAGACTGTGAAGTCTAAATGACCTAATTTCTTCATCATTAATAGGAAAAAAATCACTATTATTTACTTTCTCAATTTTTAAGTAATAATTACAAGTTTTGGCACATCTATTAAATAAATCCAAAATCCACAACCAGAAGAAACAGCATACAGTCCTAAAGAAACTTGCCCAACAGGGATTGTAAACACAGCAAAAGACATTGGAGCAAGTTCAGAGAACAAGGCAACTAGGAAAATATGTCAAAATAAAAGTAAATAAGTCATTGTGAATGGGACGGATTTTGTGATTTCTTCTTTGGCAGAATTGCTGTAGGAGTACAGGAAAGCTATTGATTTATGGGTGTTGAACTTACATCCTGCCACTTTGCTAAATGCACTTATAAGCTCTAGAAGTCTTCTGACAGAGATTTTTTTTTTGGAGGGGGTGTCTTCTAGGTATGGGTTAAATCATTGACAAAGAGTGGGCAGCTTTGTCTTGTTGCTGAGTTTAGCGGGAATGTTTTCAGTTTTTCTCCATTAAGTATAATGTTGGCTGTGGGTTTGTCATAAATGGCCTTGACAAAATTAAGTTCCTTTGATCCCCATCTTCTCCTGAGTTTTGAGGATAAGGCACTGAGACAAACCCACAAATCTCTAACCATCCGATATTTGAGAAAGAGAGCAAAAATATAGCTTGGAGGAAAGACAGCCTGTTCAACAAATGGTGCTGGACAAACTGGACAATCATATGAAGACAATTGAAATTAGATCCTTATCCCTCACTGTGCACAAAAATCAAATCAAAATGGATCAAAGAACTAGGAATTAAACCAGCAACCATACAATTAGTAGAAAGAAAAATAGGACAACACTCCACAGTATTGGTGTGGGCACTTCCTTAATAAGACTCCCACAGCGTAAGAATTAAAACCAAGAATCAATGAGTGGGATGCCATTAAATTGAAAAGCTTCTGCACAGCTAAGGAATTAGTCAAGAGTATCAAGAGAGAACCTACAGGATGGGAGAAAATCATGACATGCTACTTCTCCAACACCAAAACCACAAACATTCCAATCAATAAAAGGGCTACGGAACTAAACAGAACCTTCTCAAAAGAGAACGTTCAAAAAGCCAAAGGATATATGAGAAAGTGTTCTACATCACCAGCAATCAGAGAAATGCAAATCAAAACTGCACTGAGATTCCACCTCACTCCAGTCAGAATGGCAAAAATGAAGAATATGAACAAAAAGAGATGCTGGAGGGGATGTGGAGAGAAAGGAATTCTAACACAATGTTGGTGGGACGGCAAACTGGTACAGCACTCTGGAAAGCAGTGTGACCACTCCTCAAACATTTAGGGCTGGAACCACTGTACAACCCAGATTCCCACTCCCAGGTATTTTCCCAGATGAGCTAGAATCAGCTTATTACAGAGATACCTCAATGTCTATAGCAGATTTATTGAAACAACCTAGATGCCCTTCACTGGGTGAATGGATCCAAAAACTGTGATATATATAACTGTTATATATATATATATATATATATATATATATATACATACACACACACACAATGGAGTTCTACTCTGCTCTTAGAACAATATCATGGTTTTTGCAGGTAAATGGGTGGAAATGGTAAAAATCTCTGCTGTGCAGAGACTCAGGGGTCAAATGTTTTTTTCTCATATGTGGAAACTAGAGTAAAATCTAAGATAGGATGAAAGTTAGTCAAGTTTATTTAATAGGTCCATCAAATTTGAAGTAACACATACCCTGTGTGGACTATAGCTGTGAAGGGGTGGGGAGGAGAAAGGGAGGGAAGAGAGGGAGGGAAAAAGCAGGGTGTTGAATTCTGCAGAATACATTTGACTCCCATGAGAAGCACAAATATACCCAGACAGGTGTATAAATCTAGTAATTTTAATGTTTAAATTACATTTATACAGTCATTTATATCTATAACTTGGGGGAATTACAGAGGAGACACGAGATCAGGGGGTGGGGAAAGAGGGGAGAGATCCTGGACAAGGATTGGGTTTAAGCTACTCTGTCAATACAAATGTATGCATGAATGTAAAGCAAGGAATCCCTTCATTATGTAAAACTATGTTGAACCAATAAAAATGTAAATAAGTTAAAATAAAGAAGAAAGAAAAAAGAAACAAAAAGACAGAAGAAAATATAAAGAAACAGAAACATTCTCCGAAAGCGAAGGAAATAAAATCAAAAATCAGTGAATGGGATTTCATAAAGCTAAAAAGCTTTTGTACTGCCAAGGAAACAATCAAAAGAGTCAAGAGGTTTCCTACAGAAATGGAGAGTATCATGGACTTTGATTCCTCAGACAAGGGTCTCATATCCAGAATCTATAAAATACTCAAAAATGTCAGCTACAAAA
>PVKS010053475.1:0-10396 GCA_004027875.1 Aplodontia rufa
AGTGTTGGACCAATTTTGTCTTCTATCAGTTGCAACGTAGCTGTTTTAATACCAAGCTCCTTGATCCATTTTGATTTGATTCTTGTGCAAGGAGAAAGATATGGGTCTAATTTCAACTTTCTGCAGGTGGAAGACCAGTTTGTCCAGCACCATTTGTTGAAGAGGCTGTCACTTCTCCATGTAATATTTTGTCCCCTTTTGTCAAAAATCAGATGTTTAAATATTTGAGGATTTGTTTCGGGGTCTTCTATTCTATTCCATTGGTCTTCTTCCCTGTCTTGATACCAGTACCATGCTGTCTTTGTTACTATGGCTCTATAGTATAGTTTTAGATCTGGAATGGCAAAACCACCTATTTCATCTTTCTTGCTTAGTAGTGCTTTGAACAGCTAGCAATTTTTATACTCAGTGTTTTCCCATAGAAAATATTGCAACATAAGAGGAAAAAATATTCTCTGATGTGCTTGAATACTAAGTAGCTAAAGATATCATAATATAAAAATGTTATATTCTTTATTCTTTTTTAAAAGAGAGTGAAAGAGAGAGAGAGAGAGGAATTTTTTTGTTTTTCATATGGCTTTCATTGCTGACACTTCACTGTGTAGATGGTGCTGGGGTTTGAGCTCGTGTCCTTGCTCATGCTGGGCAAGTGCCATAACTGCTGAGCCACTGCTCCAGCCCATTCTTTACTCTTAGAAGTAAAAACCGACATTTATTGAGGTACTACAATGTTCTAGGTGCTTTATATATGTAATCTCATTTAATCTTTGCAACAACATTATGGGGGGGGGAATAATATTCTTGTAGAAGATGTGACAATAAAAGGATAAGTAACTTTCTAAAATTCCCTGAGAAATGCTAAACAGCAAGGAGCTCTAGGATTCAAACTTAAGACCCATTTTTTTTTTTAAACTACATCATATTGCTCAGATATCTAACACAGATTTGTTCCGGTGACAGATTTCTGTACCTCAAATTTATATCCAAAATGAATAATTACACTCAAGCTTTATTAATAAGTAGGCATATTATTTTGTATCATAACACAACAAATTTTATAATGTTTCCCCCTCAACTGTATCTCTATCTACTTCTAATAAAAAAAAAAAAGAAACACAACAAAGGAAAGTTTTTTGTTGTTATTTTTTGGTATTGGGGATTGAACCCAGGGTTGCTTTACCACTAAGTTGCATTCCCAACTTTTTTTTTTTTAAAGATAGAGGGACAGTGAGAGAGACAGAGAAAGAGAGGAACAACTTTATTTAGTTTTCACATGGCCTTAGTTGCTCCAACACTTAGTTCTGTACGTGGTGCTGGGGTTTGAACTCGGGTCCTTGTGCTTACCAGGCAAGCACTGAAACTGCTGAGCCACTGCTCCAGCCCCTCCCAACTTTTTAAAAAAAAAATTTATTTTGAGAGGGCCTTGCTAATTTGCTGAAGCTGAACTTGAATTTGCAATCTTCCTGTATCAGCCTCCTGTGTGACCTAGCAGAATATATTAAAGAATCTATATATTTATATTAAAATTTAAGAAGAGGGTTAATTCCAGGTTATTTAAAATTTGCACAATTTATGCTGTATAATTTCAAATTCTTTAATTTACAGAAAGACAATGAAGAGCATCGTCGTTTAGTGAAAGGGTCACCTTTCAAGTTAAACCTTTACCCAAAGGACTATTTTGACACTAATCCTTATTTTTTTGAGAGACCTTTACCTCCAATTAAAAAACCAGAGAAGAAAGAATTTCTTTCAACCCCTTTTAAGCCCTCTTCCCCTGGTAAAAAGGTAAGTTAAAAATTTCCAAATAAAAAAAATTAAGCATTATAAACTGCCTCTTGCTGTCAGTTTGTTTTATTACCAATGAAAATAATAAACTTTTATTGGTATGAATGCCAACAATAATGAAACCCATTTTTCCAAAATTATATAAAACCAACAAAGCATGGCTAGGGTAGGGGATACAGAAGGTCTTGTATGGAGTAATTACTAATCATTTCAAATGTGTTTGGGTTTATGGTGAGCTTTCCAAGTGACTGTCTAGACCTTCGGTGACTAGGTTTTTTCAAAACCAGAAAAAGTCATCTTTTAATTTTTAAAATAGTGATTAAAATTAACTATCTCCCTATTATAAAAGTTCATAATCAGTGATAATAAAAATAGAATAGTGCTCTAACATGTTATAAACCTTAGTTTATCCTTGGTCCTCTTTTCCCTTCTGTGAAGCACTTATTCATTTCCCCTGTGAACTTTCTATGAGAATGTTTGTGTTTTCCATACAGTAAAGATACTATTCTTTTGTCATTTGTGGTGAAAGTAATAGTCCTATTCTGTTGGGTCTTTGACTTTGTTTATGGTATCTTGTGCTGTTCAGAAACATAATAATTTGATGATGTTAAATTTATCAATCCTTTCTGGCAAAGTTTATGTCATTTTCAAAATGACTTTTTCCATTGATGTTAGAATAATATGACTTCTCTACTTTTTCTGCCAGTCGTTTTTCATTTAAATCTTTTCTCTAATATTATGGTACAAAGAGTGAGGCAAGAGGACACTGGAGAGCATGGAAATGCTCTGTGGGAATAGTCATGTGTCAAAGCTCATAGAATTGGACGCTTCAAATGGGTGTAATTAATTGCATATAAATTAGGGCTTCAATAAAACTGATTTTAAAAAACATTTTTCCTAATCTCCCTGATTAAATAATTCATTTTTGACACCACTGCTTTGGAATGCCATCTTTATAAAATAAAAATTCTCAGCTTTGACCATATATCTTTGAATTTGCATTGTTTGATTTTTAAATTTATTTCGGCCAAGTCACTTTTAAATACTATTATATTTAGTAGTTGGTGGTCGAATCTCTTCTTGTCACTCTTTGAAACAGTTTTATTGACTATTAACTCATATTTAATCTCTAGAACTTCAGATTTTTTGATGATTAGTATGTTTATAATTTATATTTTCTGATTAGAAACCACTTGTAAGAGTCTTCTTTCATATATTTTATAGTTTTATATTTTATATTGCATTGGTTTACATATTTTATGTTCATTCCTGGCAATTTTAAGGCTCTGATCAATAGGATTTTCCCCCATTATATTTTATTTGTCCCTATAAAAACATTTTTTATGTAAAAAACGTTTTAATGTTTTTATTAATGAGCATTCAATTTTTTAAAAATAACTACACTTTATTAAACTTATGTTCTAGTGGGTATTTTGTTATTCTTTTTTGTATTTTCAAAAAGAAAATCAAATTTTGGCACATGATCATATTCCCTGCAAATAATGCCTGCTATTCTCCATATATTTCTATCTCATGTCATCATGCTCATGTTTATTTGCTTAGGTTGGAAATAGTGACCATTCTTGCCTTAATCTTGACTTTAGTAGGGATACTTCTCAATCTTCCTTCTTTCCTTCGTATTGGGGGTTGAACCCAGGGCATCACACACGCTAGGCACACTGTATGCCCAGGCACTAGTCTACCAATGAATGATATCCACAGACCTAGTTTTTCATTTTTAGTCTATGCCAAAAATAGGAATAATTCAAGAATTTATGTTGCATTTTGTTGAATGTATATTGAATTTTATCAGATGCTGAATTTTATCAATAGAAATAATATATTTAGAACATCCTTTTTATTTTTTTACTAGTTATAAGATCAACAATGTATGTATTGTAAATATATTCTGAAATGAATCTCATTTGGTGATATGTTAACCTTTAAATGTAATGGTTTAATTTGCTAATTTTATTAAGTATATTTGTGCCAACTTCTTTTGTTTATTTGTTTTTGTTTCTGGTTCTGGGGATTGAACTCAGGGTCTGGTACATGCTAGGCAAGTGCTCTACCATCGAGCTACATCCCTGAACCTTGCATCAATAATTTAAAATGTGATTGGTCTGTGCTTTTTGTTGTATGCCTTATTGTATTTTGGTATAAGTAGATGCTAGCATTTTAAAATAATTGGAGTGATTTCCTTCCTTTACTATGTTCTATAGCAGTTTCAATAGTGTTGTCCATTTCTATTTCTTGAAGACTTGAAAGAAAGAATTCATATGGAAAGTGTTCTGGGCTTAGCCCTGGTACAGGGGTAGCTCTTTGTCAACTTTATCAGTTCTTGCATGGTATCCATCTATTTTCTATAGAATTTCTATCTATTCTTCATTAATTTTGATCATTTATATTTTTCTTAAAGTCATTTCAATCAAGTTTTCAAAGTTATTCATATTAGGCTTATAAAAATATTACTTTATTATGTTTTCATATTTCATATAGGTATGGATTTACCTTCTTTCTTTTTTATTTTTAATTCTAATATTGCTTTATGTATTTAATTTATTCCTTAAAGCATCATTTGGTAGGCCTTGTTACATATATGTTTTTCTATTTGTAATTCATTCATTTTGTTTTTATATTTTCAAATTAACTTATTCCTTTTCCTTATTGTTTTGTTCTTTATAATAATCCATGTATTTTCAGTCTGAACAAACTTGCAAAATTATAAGCGTGTCTTTCAAATGAATTAAAACTTCATATATTTTTGGCTTAATTAAATGGGTTATTGTAACTATAGAACTTTTTTAATGACTGTGTAATATAAAGATTAAAATCTTGTCAAATCAGCTTAAAAAAAATCACAGCAAATATTTCTATTATGTATAGATAGAAAAGTATTTTAATTTCTCTTACTAGACTATAAGAAAAATATAAATTGTACAATACTTTCCTCTATTTTCATGTGCTGTTTCTTTTTTAGAGGGAGCTATCTACGCCATCACTACTTACCTTTTAACTTTTTCCTGTTAATGCCTGGCTCCTGTTCCCTCCTCTGTCAACATATATCTTGGGTCTCATTTTCTCATAATAAACTCACCCCAACTAGGTGAGACCTTAATGAATCTCTCATTAAAATATTAGTGCTTGGCAACACTTAAAATAGTACTTTTCTATGAACCTTTTTGTTTTTAGGGAAAAATTATGGAGAATAGTATTTTAACCCTATAGAATTGGTGGTTGGGAGACCTAATTGGTATTTGAATTAAACAGAATAGATAATTTTGTTTAAATGTAAAACTAGCTTAATTGAATACAAACATATCTATGAACTTCTTTACAACCTATTTTTGTGGAAGTATGTTAAAAAATCACAATAAATTGTTTCATTTTTATTTGTAGGCTGGTGGAATGAAGGCAGGAACATTTGAACCTTACCCGTCACATTCTGCTGACCCTTATGTGATCAAATCAGGAAAGGAGGTTTCCAGCAAAGGTGATAAGATTTTTCATCCTCCAAATGGACCAAAAAGCAGACCAATTGAAAGTATAATGACTTTGAATGTCAAAAGGTAGGAATATCTCATATTTATCCTATTAACCAAAAAAATTTTTCAACTTTTAGACTTCAAAATAATATCATTTATTTATATACTTTTAAAAATTAAAATTTGAGTGACTGGAAGTCTTAGCACCTTTTGATTATCAACTCTCCCTTGATAGTACTTTATTTCTAGGCATTTAGGTCTACTTAGATATTTGTATTTCAATTAATAGTATATATTAGCATTGGCTATTTCTTAAAGGGAGTTTCTTGGCAATTGTGAGGAATACTTTTTTTTTTTTTTCTTGAGACAGGGCAGGATCTCACTAAGTTGCTTAGAGCTTTGCTAAATTGCTGAATCAGGCCTTGGATTTGCCTTCCTCCTACCTCTGCTTCCAGAATGGCTGGGATTACAGGCACATGCCACCATGCCTGACTAATTGTGAACAATCCCAGTGGTGTTTGACAGTTCTGTCTCTAGCTTTGAAATAACCTTCTGTGCAAATAGAAAATATTCTGGTTAGCTAAAAATGCAAATATCAGTTATAATACTTATATTCTTCTGTTTAATATCTTTGACTTTATTGGAATCTGTTTTTACATTATCACAGATACCTCAAATCACATTTTATTGTCTTTTTCCCTTATTTGTAGTAGTTAAAATTTATTTCATAATTGTTTTTCCTCTTAAATTACATTTTCTGGATATATCTGACTTTAATAAAGAGAAGTTTTTTACATTGGTGAGAAAATTCTATTTCTGGATCATTAATATATTATAAAATAAATTAGTTAAATTTTTAACGTGAAAAAATTTATAGAAAATGTAATATATTACTTGTAGCTATAAAATTAAATGTGCCTTTATTTTCCAATTTTAGGGCACTAAATACGAAGAACTATAAGACTGCTTCAGTATAGTCCTATTAGCAACTATAAAACAAGTAGCTTTCTAAATCCTTACTTCCAGTAACTCATTATGAAGAGCTATTTGAAAAAAAAATGTACAGTGTGTGGAACAGACGGCTCAAGCATTAAAAAGAATTTGAATCTCCAACTTCAATATTCTTCCTGATTTAGGTACTACTATTTAATAAATAAATAGTGTTTGCTAATAATGTAACTTGCAATTTCTGACTTATGTTTTAGGGTTGGGTTTTTTTTTGTTGTTGTTCAACATCATCTTACATAATGAAGGGTTCACATTCATATATGCATACGTATTGACAGAGTAGCTGATCTTTGTCCATGATCTTCCTTGCTTCCCCCACTCCCCAATCTCATTTCCTCTCTGATTCCCCCAAGTTATAGATATAAATGACCATGTACATGTATTTTAAACGTTGAAATTGCAAGATTTATATGCATATCTGGGTATATTTGGGCTTCTCAAATATAATCTATAGTATTGAACACACCCTCCTTTTCACTCCTTTTCCCTCTCTTTCTCCTCCCACCCCCTTTCATAGCTGTCGTTCCTACAGCTTATGTGTTACTTCAGATTTGGTGGGTCTATTAAATAAATGAGACTAACTTTTATCCTCTTAGGTTTTAGTCTAGCTTCCACATAGGAGAGAAAACATTCACCCATAGTCTCTGTTTTATTTTACTCAGTGTGATTTTTTCCACTTCCATCCATTTACCTGGAAAAATCCATGATATTGTTCTAATAGCTGAGAAGAACACCATTGTATATATATATATATATATACCACAGTTTTTGGATCCATTCATTCAGTGAAGGGCATCTCGGTTGTTTCCATAATTCAACTATTGTAAATTGAGCTGCTATGAACATTGATGTAGCTATATCTCTGTAATTAAGCTGATTCTAGCTCTTGGGAAAATACCAGGAGTGGGATATCTGGGTTGTACAGTGGCTCCATCCCTAATTGTTTGAAGTCTCTTCACACTGCTTTCCAGAGTGGCTGTACCAGTTTGCAGTCCCACCAAGAGTGTGTTGGTATTCCTTTCTCCCCACAACCCCTCCAGCATCTGTTATTGCTTGTATTCTTCATTTTTGCCATTCTGACTGTAGTGAGGTGGGTGGGATCTCAATGTGGTTTTGATTTGGATTTCTCTGATTAATAGTGATGTAGAACATTTTGTCCTATATCTTTTTACTTTTTGAACTTCCTCTGTTGAGAAGTTTCTGTTTAGTTCCATAGCCCATTTATTGATTAAAGTGATTGTGTTTTTGGTGTTAAATTTTTTGAGTTCTTTATATATTCTGGATATTAGCTCACTCTCAGAGATTTTGCAGGCCATGATTTTCTCCCACTCTGCAGGTTCTCTCTTAGTGCTCTTAACTAATTCCTTGTCTGTGCAGAAGTTTTTCAGTTTAATGGCATCCCACTCATTAATTCTTGGTTTAAATTCTTGTGCAATGGGAGTCTTGTTAAGGAAGAAGGTGCCTACACCAATTAGGTGGAGTGTTGATCCTATTTTTTCTTCTAATAATTGTGTGGTTGCTGGTTTAATTCCAAGTACTTTGATCCATTTTGATTTGATTTTTATGCAGGGTGAGAGATAAGGATCTAATTTCAGTTGTCTGCATGTGGCTGTCCAGTTTATCTAGTAGGCTCTTTCCTCCACACTATATTTTTTGCCCCCTTTGTTGCATGTCACATGGTTAAAGGTTTGTGGGTTAGTCTCAGTGTCTTCTATTCTATTCCATTGATCTTCCTTTCATGCCATTTTTGTTACTATAGTTATAATTTCAGGTCAGGTATTGTCATACCTCCTTTTTTTATTTTTATTTTTGCTTATTAGTGCTTTGGTTATTTTGGGTTTCTCATTGTTCCAAATGAATTTGAGAACTGATTTTTTTTTTGTATCTGTGAAGAATTGACATTGTTTTTTTTTTTTTTTAATAGAAAGGGACAGTGAGAGAGAGAGAAAGAATAAATATAATTTTTATGTGGCTTTTGTTGCTCCAATACTTTGTTGTGTATGTGGTGCTGGGGTTCAAAACTGCATCCTGTGCATGCCAGGCAAACACCGTGACCACCAAGCCACACTGCTCCAGCAGACATTAGTATCTTGATGGAGATTATGTTGAATCTATACAGTGCTTTCTGTAAATTATGGGATGTCTTTCCATCTTCTCAGGTCTTCTTAAATTTCTTTCTTCAACGTTTGATTGCTTTCATTGTATAGGTCGTTTATTTCCTTTGTTAGATTAATTCCCAAGTACTTTATTCCTTTTGAGGTTATTGTGAATGAGACAAATCCCTGAATTCTTCTTCAGCAGAATTTCTATTAGAGGAAAGCTATTGATTTATGGGTGTTGATCTTGTATCCTGCCACTTTGCTGAATTCAGCTATAAACTCTAGAAGTCTTCTGATAGTTTTTTAGGTTTTCTAGGTATAGGATCATATATTGGCAAATAGAAGACAGTTTCACTTATTTTTCTATTCGAATACCTTTGATTTCCTTCTCTTGCCTGATTGCTCTGGCTAGGGTTTCAAGGACTAAATTGAATAAGAGTGGTGAGAGTGGACAACCTTACCTTATTCCTGATTTTCGTGAGAACTTTTTCAGTTTTTCTCCATTAAGTATAATGTTCGCTGTGGGTTTGTCATAAATGGCCTTGACAAAATTAAGGTAAGTTCTTTTGATCCCTGTTTTCTCAAGAGTTTTGACCTTTGTCAAAGGCCTTTTCTGCATCAATTGAGATTATCATATGTATTTAATTCTGTTGAAGTGATAAATTACTTTTTTTGGTTTATGTATATTGAACCACCCTTGCATGCCTGGAATGAAGCCCACTTGATTGTGATATATTATCCTTTTTATGTGTTTTTAGATGTGGTTTGCTAGGATTTTGTTAATAATTTTTGTGACTATGTTCATCAGGGATATTGGTCTTAGCTTTCTTTTTTTGATGTATTTTTTTGGGGGGTTTTGGTATCAGGGTTATGGTTGCCTCATAAAACGTGTTTGGGAGGGTTCCATTTCTTTCAATTTCATGGACTAGCTTACTAAGGAGAGGTGTTAATTTTTCTGTAAAGGTCTGGTAGAGCTCAGCTTGGAAGGGTTTTGATTGCTCTTTCAATTTCACTATCTGATATTGGTCTGTTGAGTTGCTCAGTGTCTTTCAGCATCAGTTTGGGAATGTCATATTTGGCTAGGTATTTGTCAATGACCTCCAGATTTACCAACTTGGAGGAGTATAGCTTTTCAAAATAGGTGTTGATAATCCTCTGGATTTCAGATGGATCAGTGGTGATGTCTCCATTTCTGATTATGTTGATTTGGTTCATTTCATTCTTTCCTTTGGTGAGGTTGGCTAAGTGTTAATTTTTTTTTTTTGAAGAACCAGCTTTTTGTTTCATTGATTCTTTGTAATTTTTTTTTTGTTCTCAATTTCATTGCTTTTGGCTCTGAGCCTGGTTATTTCTTGTCTTCTACTGGATTTGGGATTGGATTGTTCTTTTTATAAAGATTTGAGGTATAGCATAAGTTTATTTATATGGACTCTGTCCTGGTTTTTGATGAAGGCACTCAGTGCTATAAATTTGTGTCTTAAGATGCTGTAGACTGGTACAGCCCCTCTGGAAAGCAGTATGGAGAATCCTTAAAAAACTAGGGATGACTCCACCATATGACCCTGCTATTCCACTCCTGGGTATCGTTCCAGGGGACTTAGAATCAGCACATTACAGTGACACAGCAATATCGATGTTCATAGCAGCACAATTTACTATCTCTAGGCTATGGAAACAGCCCCGATGTCCCTCACAGGAAGAATGGATCCAAAAACTGTGGTACATTTATACCACGGAATAATACACAGCAATTAGAAACAATGACATTGCAGCCTTTGAGGGTAAATGGATGGTTATGGAAGAGATCATGATGAGTAAAATCAGCTTAACCCAGAGATCTAAGGGTTGATTGTCTCCACTCCTCTGTGGAGGTGGGGACTAGACCCTGGACAATGAGAAAGTTGGTCTAGAAACATGAGTTAAATTCAGATAAGATGTAATGCTTTACAATTTAATACTATCTTTAGATTTATAACGGGAAGGGGAAGGGAGGGATAAGGGAGGGTAATTGGGGGGGGG